>OZ005653.1:196847912-197100412 GCA_963930645.1 Salticus scenicus
AAATAATTTAACCTAAAACCTTCATTAAAATCATTATATCTATCTGACATTAAAACAAATTTATGTCATATTTTGCGTCCACTGTAGAAAGGGATAAGAGCAAACACGAATTTTCTTAAAACGAGGAAATGTCCAATCGATATTGCATCATCTCAAAAAACCCTTAAACCGAAATTTTCAGCAATATCCTTCATCAATATATATAGTTCCGTGTAAACCCAAATTTTGTCTCATTTTATATCCGCCTAATAAAGGGTTAAACGCGTACGCGATCTTTCGTACACATGATCCTGTATCCAATTGAATTTTCAACCCCAAAATATTTAATTCGAAACTTTCATTAAAATTACTATATTTATTTTTCCGTGAATCCGATTTCTGCCATATTTTTCGAACGGTGGATAACGGGTTAACAGCAAATGCAAATTTTCTTGCATATAAAGATATGCTCAAAACATTTTTCTCTGCAAGAAAAAAAAAAAAGTTAATGCAAAACTTATAGTAAAATAGTTATGCCTATTCTCGAATAACTCAATATTACCCATAGCTGGCACTCGGAAAATAAAAAACTAGCACAGAACTTGAATTTTAACGAAGATGAGGATAAATCCAGTTAATTTGCAACACTAAAAATACCCATAACATCAAATTTTCAATGTTATAGTTATATCCGTTTCCGAGTAAGAAAGTTAATTCGGACAAAGAAGTAATGCATATATGCTAATAACTACCTGATGCAAAATTTCTAATGAAGTAAAACAAGGATTTCTCATAAACGCGAAAATAATTTAAATATTACATAATTAAATTTTTACACAACTTTACTTAAATTATTAAAAATTTTTAACTGTTAATTTGTGACTGATTAAAGAAATGGTATGTCACAAAAAAAAATATTATTAAAAAAAAAAAAAAAAAAATGTAATATTATAAACTTAAATAAGTACTCTATTAATTTTCGTAAAATTCCATATTGCTTTTTCGAAATGCCAAATAACTAACAAAATCATTAATGTAACGTTTTATAAAAAATTTCAAGTTATTTAAATTTTACATAGCTTTATTTTTAAAATGGTTTCAAAACATTTTCCGTTTCTACAACTTAATTATTTAAATGTTTTCTTTCGACACGAAACAATTGTTGCGAGTTCCTTGGAATTTTTGATGTTTATATACATTTAAAATTTTGTACTTATTGCACAAATAAAAAAATCATAAAATTAAAATATACGAGCTTTATAAATAAAAACTATATGTGAGTAAATTTTTGCTTGATTTTTACTCTTTTATGATAAATTATCTTTACACAAAATACAAAGCAATATTCACGCATATTCAGATTTCAGAATATATTGCTTTATATATTTGATACAGACTTCTTATATATTGAAAAGAGTGAGAGACTACCTCAAAATGCACCACACCACTTCAAAGAAAAAAAGAAAAAAAAAAAAAAAGAAAGAAAAAGTTCAATTTATTTCACTTTGACTTGAAGTTTGTCACAAAGACTGTCCAAATTTCAAACATGGAAAAGAAATTTCAACGCTGATGCTTTTTAAAGAAATCTAAAATGTCTCCTAAAAAATGTTACAGTAGACGAAGAATGAATTGAAATAAAATTGAATGTCTTTCAATTTATCATTTTTGACATGTTTACAATAGACAGCCAATATATAAATTTCGTTTGAAGCAAATTTAACTTAAATTTAAACTGATATACCTATTTATATTTTTGAAATAACTGCATATAAAGTATAAAGTAAAGCTAGGAGAGATCGCGCGGTAGGAGAGATCGCGCGGTAGGAGAGATTGCGCACATAGGGGATCGTAGGGAAGGATCTGGTTGAGAGCGCTGCTACTTCAGGTAATTGTAAAAAAAAAAAAAAAAAAAAAAAAAGTGGAGTGCTGTTTTTAAACTTATTATTTACTGTCTTATTTCCTGTCTTATTTACTGTCTATTACTGTCCTATTTTCAAAAATAAATGCTTGAATTTTCATTCCACGTCCTAAGAATTTCTATAGAATGAAACTAGTAAAAATAGTTTTTTATTAAAAATTTTCTCATAAGCTACTAACGTAGATGAAAGGTACGAACGCCATTATTGAATACTAGGAGGGGAGATTTCCCCTATCAAAATAGGAGAATTCGCGCATTTGATGCTTAAGAGAGATTGCGCAATGATTCCATTAAATTCCATACTTGGTGAAATTACGCAGTTTATTGATAGTGACAAAAAGTTAAGGATAAATTTGTTGAAGGACTAGAACTATACAGAAGAAAACTTCGACGAACTGAGCTAGTTTAACACATCTTTTTGGAAACCATCCCCAGAATCCAGAACAAGACATTATTCAGCGTGTCAATGATCGGCTAAAGCCACATCTCTGGTAGTATTTACCTCTTGAGTGCCAGTGTTAGTTTATGGGAAATTTTTCGCTAACTATTTAATGTTATTTTATACACGTTAAGTTTTACAATATTTTCAAATATGATGCTCAAATTTTTTGCAGCTGGCAGCTGTTTAAACAGGAGCGACAAAATTGAATGTAAACAATAAATATTACCTTTCTCAAATTTGTTTTTAAATGTATGATCGTCTCAATTTCAATAAAATAAATTAAATTAAATTAACGTAAATGTTTTAAAAGTTAAAAGAAAAAGATTTCAAACCAAGTGAATTTAGTTTTATGTTTGTGCGAAATATTTTGAGAAAATAACCTTAATAAATAAAAAACAGTGGGCAGATTTTTGTGCTTGAAGTTGGGTGGAACCAGATATATATCATTGCATGCAAGGTGTTGAACCTGTCTTTCTGGATTGAAAATGCACTGCAAACACGGTGGTGTGCAATTTGTCTCGAATGGATTAGTTTGTGGCAGGTGATTGCATGAAAGTTTCATCATTTACAAAGAAGAAATGTGGACAACGATATATTAAGTAAGCAGACAATAAAATATTAAAACTGTAAACGAAATGCACTAATTTTAAGTTAAACCTGCTATCTAGTAACATAATGTGATTGTGTAATCTTATCTTTTTTTTTTCCAATTCTTTAAATCTTTTTCATTAAATAACATTTTTTCTTTTATTTATTTTTCTCTTTGTTAAATTATCAAATTGCAATATCCAGTCTTAATACAAAAATATTATTTCACAAAATCCTTACAGCAACGCCTGACAACAAGCTCGGCATTGTCTGTAAACGCAGATATAACAGGTGATAATATTAAACGTGGCACAACTCCATAGGCCACGAAATTTTCAATAGAAATATTTTATTCATAAATTTATCAAACAAAAAATTCGTTTTAAATAGATTGGAGTGTAAGGTTGTTTACTTGACTATTTTGGCGGAAAATGCTAGAGCCGGGAATCAAACCCGTGCTCTCCGATTAACGTGCTGATACTCTTCCACTGAACCACCCTGTCTTAATTATCAGCTCAGCATTTCTCACATTATAACCGTTGGAAAGGTCATCGTATCTGCTAATCAGATAAAATAGGTGAGAATATTAAACGTTTCACAACTCCATAGACCACGTGATTTTCAGAAGGATAATTTATTCATTAATTCATCTGGAGTATAAGTTTCTTTTTTAAACCAACTATGTGAAAAATGCAAGAGACGAGATTCGAACCTGTTAGTTCAACTTCACGTGCGGATGCTCTTCCACTGAGTCACCTTGGCTGATAAAAAGCTCGATTTTTTTCGCAGTGACCATGCCAACGGTTATTAAGTGAGAAATGCCGCGCTTGTTATCCGCCAGGGTGGGTCAGTGGAAGAACATCCACACGTTAAGCAGAAGGCTAGAGCTCTATCCACAGTTCTGCCATTTTTCACATAGTTGGTATAAAAATCAATCTTACACTCTAATTTATTTAAACAGAATTTCCATGATTAATGAATTTATGAATAGAATTTCTCTATTAATATTTCTTGTTAGAGAAAAAGGCATATGCATAGCTGCCAAGCTTTCCGATTTTTGATACTGGTGTTTTCATGCAATTTTTTACTTTCTCTTATACATAAGGTAGAGAAAGTATTGTTTTTGAGTCAAATTTTCGAACGCGAGTTTTTGTTATATTTGCATGTTCTGAGGTCCCCTGAATACGAAAATCATGTTTTTAGTAAATGGTCTGTGTGTATGTCTGTGTGTATGCCTGTGTGTGTGTCTGTGTGTATATCTGTGTGTCTGTGTGTATGTCTGTGTGTCTGTCTGTTATCAGCATATCTCAATAACAAATTATGGCAGAAAGTTCAAACTTGGTATTCTAAATGTGTATCATATAAGGATGCTACAGTAAGCTTTTCGTTCAGATCAAGCAAATGGTTCGTGTACAGGGACAATCAAGAGAATTCTAATACATTACGTCTATGGGAGAAATTGCAGGTAAGTAGAGTTTAACGTCTATAGACTGCACTAAAACAAATGAAACGAATATATATTTTTTGTAATAGAGATAGTCAACAGGGAAAAGAAATTGTGTATGTAGGAGCCTCGCCTCTCCCCTGGGGGAGAAGTCCCCCCTCCAGGGGAGTAAATTTTCATGATGGGTATATTTCAAAAGAGCTCGCCAATACTTTTAAAACGAATGGTTGAACCATCGATCTGCGATAATTTTAAACAAAGTTATCGAGTTTTTTTTTTACTTTTAACGAAAAAAAAAACTTTTTTTTATTGAGAATAAAATGGAATTTTTTTTATTATTATTTAGAGTTATACTACTTCTCTAATATGGAAATCGTCTGCATTATCATAAAAGATAATTTTTTTAAATAATAACTTTAATAAATTATTTTTCAAAACCGGAATTATTTTTTAATAGCCGAATTAAATTGTATATAAATGTAGGTGCATTAATGAAACGGTGGGTTGAGGAGGGAGGTAGCCCCCCCCCCCCTCACACAGAACTAATAATCATATAAAACTCTTCCGAAGCCTAATTTGAATTGTTTAACACAGGTTTACATAACAGTACTCGTTGTCTTACCTATTAATCTGCAACCTGTATTTATAGTATTAAATTTCAGGGTAAGAGAAAGTCGTGTGAGTGACACACCAGATTAATTTATAAGCTTTTGCTGCAATTTTGGATGATTAATTAAGGGGAAATATTCTCTAAAAATATTCTGGTATTTAAAAATCTGAACGATTTCTAAGTATGCGCATTATGTATAAAAATATTTTTAATGATGCACGCAAACAAAGAATTAAATTGTTTGCCAATGTCTATTTAAAGAAAATTATTATATATATATATATATATATATATTCAATTTGTTTAAATTTCTGTCCTTTCCTTTTAATCTCTTTCAAATATGAGATATAATTCTAGATATAATGGCACATGACCGTATTTTTACTATTTAATTTTTTTTTTTTTTTTTTTTACTTTTTACTTCTATTAACCCGTTAACGTCCGAATTAATTTTGCAAAATATTATTAGCTGATTATTTCATTTCTAAATTAATACAGACAGCTAACAGTAAAATATATGGGCTTCCGCTTGCGTCACTCGAAAAACTGCCGTTTTTCATGATTAACTTAAACAGTTCTTCTGATAGTTTTAAATTTAAAGCCTATCCTCATTTATTGACGTTTATTGTTCTAGCGAGAAAACTTCGAGATAGAAAAACTTTGAGATAACAGATTAATTTCCCATTATATGTTGAGAAAGATCTCGAAAGTAAAGTATTAATATATTGTTATTCAACTTGATTTAAGTTAGTATACCTGCGCAAAAGGCAAATATATGTGCAACGAATGAAAAATCATAAAATGACTATCCAAATTATGAAATAATAATTAAGAGTAGGCACATAAAACTTTCAGGGATCATTTAGAGTGACGCTATAAACTGTCATTAAAAAGTAGAAATCATTCCAATAAACCACAAAAAGTATACGTGCTGTCCTTATTAGCTGTCCTCAATTGAAGACACTGGGCGCTAACGGGTTAAATGTAAACAATCACAATATTTTTTTTTTTTTTTACTAATGTTTAATTTTACGTGCGGGAATAATAAAAAACCATTTTTTACAACATTTTAAATAATCGTATGAGAATATTTGCCTTTGTAAAATGCATATAAAACCTTCACTAAATTGTATATTTTCCAGTGAATCAAAAGTGCTGTTGTCTCTACCTGCATGATGTCGTTTTAATGCGAATCTCATTTAATTTTGATTTAGGTAAATAAATAAATAATTAATATATATATATATATATATATAGAATTCTGAGAGGCATCTCATCTTAAAATGTGTGCACATCAGGTAATCGCATCTATGGGGGAAATTGCAGGAAAGTAGAGTTTAACGTCTATAGACTGAACTATACCAAATGAAACGAATATATATTTTTTGTAATAGAGATAGTTAACTGGGAAAAAAAATTGTGTATGTAGGAGCCTCGCCTCCCCCCTGGGAGGGAAGTCCCCCCTAGAGGGGAGTAAATTTTCATGATGGGTATCTTTCAAAAGAGCTCGCCAATACCTTTAAAACGAATGGTTGAACCATCGATCTGCGATAATTTAAAACAAAGTTATCGATTTTTTTTTAACTTTTAACGAAAAAAAAAAAAAAAAAAAAAAAAAAACATTAGAAAAAAAAATCGTTTTTTTCCCCCCTTCTTTTTAATGATGAGAATAAAATGGACATTTTTTCGGATATTTGGTGTTATACCACTTCTCTAATATGGAAATCGTCTGCATTATCATAAAAGATATTTTTAATAAATAATAATTTTAATAAATTATTTTTTAAAAACAGAATTATTTTTTAATAACCGAATTAAATTCTATGTAAATGTAGGTGCATTAATGAAACGGGGGGTTGAGGGGGGCGGTAGCCCCCTCACACAGAACTAATTATCATATAAAAGTCTTCAGAAGCCTAATATGAATTGTTTAACACAGGTTTACATATCAGTACTCGTTATCTTACCTTTTAATCTGCAACCTGTATTTATAGTGTTAAATTTCAGGGTAAGAGAAAGTCGTGTGAGTGACACACCAGATTTTTTTTTTTTTTTTTATGTTTTAAGTAATGAAGGAAAACTGAAAAAAAAATTAAATTACTTTATTTAAACTAAAATATTCTGACAGTTTTAACGTGTACATTGTATTTTTCAAAAAATATGTGGATATCAAAACGTATCTAATGTAATAGTTTATTTCAAATAAGTTCAAACTAAAACTATATAAATTTGCAAACTTTCAAAACTATTATAATATATGTCATTACAAAAATTATGAATAACTTACATGAATATTTTAAATAATTGTAATGTTTATCTAAGAAATTATGACGAATTTCCGCGATGCCAAGGAGTATATTTTTCAGTTGACAACTAGAGTAAACTTTGAAGTCGTAAGTTGTCATAATCATTTAAACGAAAAGTTTACTAAATTATTTAACTAATAGTTTAGAATATTGATTATTTTAAGAAGTCTAAATATGGTATATTTCGTTCCCAGAAGATATTTATAAAATTTTTTCTGCTGCTAAATTTTGCATTAATGCGCATGTAAATCATTGAAGGTTAATTTTTTAAGTTTGAAATATGTAACTAAGATTCATTTTTACTTTCTCTTACCCATAAGGTAGAGTAGTTATTGATTTTGGGTCAAGTTTTCGAACGCGTGTTTTTGTTATATTTACATGTTCTGAGGTCCCCTGAATACGAAAATCATGTTTTTAGCGAATGGTCTGTGTGTATGTCTGTGTGTCTGTGTGTATGTCTGTTATCAGCATATCTCAAAAACAAATTTTGGCAGAAAGTTCAAACTTGGTATTCTAAATGTGTATATCATAGGTATGCTACAGTAAGCTTTCCGTTAAGATCAAGCAAATGGTTCGTGTACAGGGACAATCAAGATCATTTTAATACATTACGTCTATGGGGGAAATTGCAGGTAAGTATAGTTTAACGTCTATAGACTGCACTAAACCAAATGAAACGAATATATATTTTTTATAATAGAGATAGGCAACAGGGAAAAGAAATTGTGTATGTAGGAGCCTCGCCTCTCCCCTGGGGGGAAGTCCCCCTCGAGGGGAGTAAATTTTCATGATGGGTATCTTTCAAAAGAGCTCGCCAATATCTTTAAAACGAATGGTTGAACCATCGATCTGCGATAATTTAAAACAAAGTTATCGATTTTTTTTTTACTTTTAACGAAAAAAATATAAATTGTATTATTTTTATTTTTATTTTTATTTTTATTTTTAAATATTGAGAATAAAATGGACTTTTTGGGATATTTAGTGCTATACTACTTCTCTAATATGGAAATCGTCTGCATTATCATAAAAGATAACTTTTTTTAAATAATAATTTCAATAAATTATTTTTTAAAAACAGAATTATTTTTTAATAGCTGAATTAAATTATATATAAATGTAGGTGCATTAATGAAACGGGGGGTTGAGGGGGCGGCAGCCTCCCACAGAACTAATTACCATATAAAACACTTCCGAAGCCTAATTTGAATTGTTTAACACAGGTTTACATAACAGTACTCGTCATCTTACCTATTAATCTGCAACCTGTATTTATAGTATTAAATTTCAGGGTAAGAGAAAGTCGTGTGAGTGACACACCTGATTATTTTAAATTCTAAACATAAGATGTATGCAAGTTTCTCTTCTTACGTATTTTTAACTTACAAAAAAAAATCTGGAGTGACTCCACTCGAATTTCCAAACTCTAATTAATTAACGGCTGTATAAATAAGTTAAAGTAAGAGGAGTTGTTAAAAAAAAAAAAAAAAAAAAAAAAAAAAATTGAAAATTATAATAGTATGTATTGATATTTTTCTCTATATCATTTATTGTGTAAATTTATGCTATTGCACTTCATATAATTTGATCCCAGAGATCATAACAATAAAGACTTTTTCGTTGTATCCTTGTAAAATTCTATAAGTGCTAAATTAACCAAAATCTTACCGTTCGTGCGATGGTGGCCTATAACATGAGCGTAAATTTTTAACTCATTCGAATGAGGCATTTAGACGCTGTCGCAAAATAAACTTTTGGGCCCGTAACCCATAATGGTAATGAATTCTTTTTTGTGTTCCTGTAAAAACACTATATTTCCTAAATTCACCAAAATTTATACAGTTTATGTGACTGTGAAATATAACATGTGTATAAGCTTTTTGTTCAGTAGCACTTTCAAAAACATGGGCCCTTGGACACAATGATCAAGAATTTTTTTTATCACTTAAAAAAAAAAATCCATGAGAGGTATATTCACCAAAGGTTATACAGTTTGTGCGACCGTGACCTATAGCATATGTAAAAGTTTTCAGCTCAAACGAATAAGGTGTTTAAACGCTGCTGTACTTCAAAGAATTTGGGACCATGTGAATAAATTATAAGTTCTAAATTCACCAAAATCAATAAGGTTCTAGATATGGTGACCTACAACTTGCATACCAACTGTCAGCTCATTTGAACAAAGCGTTTAGGCGCTATCGTAATCACTCACACACACACATACATACATCATCGTAAAAATAGCAAAAATGAACTCAGGGGACCTGGAAATACATAGAAACACAAAATTTCAAAGTCAGAGTTTTGACACGATTACAAAACTTCCCATACATATGTAAGCTCGAAACACACCCTGTTTACATCCCAGGATTCAGAAAAATAACCCCTTTCATTTGGTACTCTGAATTTGTAACGATAGGTCTGATATTTCTAATTTTTTTCACCTTTTTCTGTTTTTCCGTTGCCACTTAAATTTCATCCTTTAGTTATTTTTTAAAAATCTAATTGTCGCATCGAAAAACTGCTTGCACCCCTGGATTCAGAAAAATAGCCCCTTTCATTTGGTGTCAAATTTATAAATATAGGTCTGATATTTCTAATTTATTTTATCCTTTTTTCGTTTTATATTTATATATACGCATTTACATATATTGTTGTTTTTCAGAAATAAAATAAATATTTTTAATTTCACGTGAATAATAATAAAAATTAGAAAGAAAAATAAATAATTAACCTACAAAAGAAGGTGATTTTTTTTTTTTATTCAGGAATTTGTATGCGGATAAATATTTTCATAGAGATATTTGGCATTAGTTTAATATTTTTATTTAATTAAGCAGTACTTTTCTTTCCTGCAGTAAAACAAATTTTTTGTTGTTATTATGTACCTTATGAAGTTCTTTTATGTTCTGCCCTTAATCGTAAAGGATTATAATTTGGATTTTATTAAGATTTTTTATTTTTATTTTGTAAATATCAGAAAAAAGTTTTTATTTTATTTTATTTTATTTATTTACTTATTTTGTGTATGGAACAGCTTTAGTATCGGATCCATTTGACAAAATTTGAAATTTGGCACCGAAGTAGCTCGGACGTTTCTCACCAAGATCTTTAATTACACAATTGAGATAGCGAATTCAATTCATCGCAAAAATGGCTTAAAATATTTAATGTCACCAAAGGGGTCCCATACTAAAGCTGTGCTTTTTGTATTTATTTACTTATAATATTTTCTATTAAAGACTTCTGTGGTCACGAAATTTGGTGCGTAAATTGTTTCTATGCATCCGGCACTTATTGTAACTGGATTTCACGAAATTCGAAATCCCTCCCCCCTTCTCGGAGTCGGACAGCAATAAACATGTGTAAAAACATGTTTTTCCGTTTGAATTCGCTTTGAATTATCTTAGAATTGCTAATTTTGGTGTGTGGATGTTGATTAAGTGTACGCAGTATGTACATTAGTGGGATTTTGCAAAACTTCGAACTCACCCGCTGAGGAAGGGAAAGTAAGAAGTGGGTAAGTTGCTGCCGAAGGCAGTGGGGACCCAGACTCCTCACGTTGCGAACGAGAAAAACCTCTATCAATCACAGCGACAACTTGGGTTATTAATAAAGATATGAGATTTTGACAATTCATTTAAGTTTAATGTCAAGCGAAATCGGGCAAAGCCTGCTAGTATTAAATAAGAAAGGTAATAGCGGTAATTGTGTGCATTTAATTATTGAAATGTTATTTTGAATTTAAGAAAATATTTGTTTTTTATTAGTTACCGATCATACTATAGGTATGAGGCACTGAGGTAATCGTAAAAATTTTCGACCTTCTTTTTTTTTTTTTTTTTTTTTTACTTTTTACACGTTTTCCGGTGTTAGAAATCCAAAAATATCAAAATGGGTATGGTGTTTGTCTGTAGGGTGTCTGTTAATTTGTTAGTCTGTGAACACGATATCTCACGAACAATTGATCGCAGAAAGTTCGGACCAGTTTTAAAATATTATTTATGACATTGACAAGAATCCTATTCCTTTGCATTATTCTCATTAAAAACTTCAGAAGTTATTTGAAATTTACGATTTTCTTAACATGAGAGAATAGGGCAAAATTTCACTTAAACGTGCATGAAAAGAAATATTTTTATCGTAAAAAAGTAAGAACAGCTCTTAAATATCAGTTTTGATGCCTCGATGAACACAATTATCTATAAATAGGTTACTTTAAAATTTCGAGGGTTATTGGGAATCTACGAATTTCTTATCATTGGAGAATACGGCAAAATTTCGCGTAAACTTCGGTTTTCAGGGATATTTTCATTGTAAAGATACCAAACTACTTTTAAAATATCATTTAAGATACTCACAATAACCCTATTTATTTGCAGCATTCTATTTTAAAAATTTCGTAAGTTATTCGACATTTTAATTTTTATTTCCTTAACATGGGAAAGTAGGTCAAAATTTCACTTAAACGTGCATTAAAGGAATATTTATACGAAAAATTAAGTCGTGTCATTTTTTTTTTTTTTTTTTTTTTTTTTGCCCGGATACGATATGTCAATTTTGCTTTAATAGTTATTAACAATAATTAAAATGTGTGGAAAGAAATAATGGAGAACTGCGCAGCAGAGTCCACCTATGCCAACATTTTAGGCAACCTATACCAGTTTTTTTAATTATCTGAGAAATGACACTTTTGTCATGTAAATTTTTATTTTAACTTATATATGAAAATAATGTAGCAAAATTTAATTACCAGGGTTTGGTTTTTAAAATAATATTCCATTTAAAAAATGTATGTAAAATAAGAAAAATTGATAATAATGCTTGTAAAATTCTTAATAATAATAATAATAAACTCTGAAATAATAAAATTAGCTGTGAATTTAAATAATAAATATTTTTTATTATTATTATTATGATATTTTATGCTTTCGTTTTATCAGATACATAAATATATTTAAAAATAGGAAAGAAAACTTAAACGTCATGCTTGGGTTATCGAAATATTGTTTTATTACCAATCTGCCTGTGAAAAAAAGAAAATAAAATCATAATAATGCTTAAAATTACACATAAGATTGATTAAAGACATATGCAATGAGATTTAAAGAATGAAATTAGTTTTAGATTAAATTTAAATATTAAATACTTTTTTCTTATTAATATATTCAATACTTATGTTTTCTTTTCAAACAAACATATAAACATAGAAGGCATTTTTGCTTAAATATTATAATATTTCATTAAAGGAGAGTTATCAATTATTTAAAAATTTTCATTGCTAAAAACAAATAATTACAAACATTCTTTCAGCTTATTTACTTTATAAAGTATGTATCGTAATATTTTTAATGTATGCTAAACTTGCAATTTCAGCGTGTACAAGTCTTTGCATCTGAATTATCAAAAACCTTTAAAATAACTACATTCACAGGAAGTTTTGAAATACATCAGAGAAAAAATGAGTTTTTAAAATATCATGTGTCAATACGAAAAACATTGCGATATAGAATAAGGAACTGTGAAATAGATGGATTGTGAACTCTGTTACTGTGTTTTGAGAAATAATAAAAAAATATATCTTCCGAAAGAAGTACGATTATACTAATGAAATTTCTATTAAAAGTTGTTTGTAAAAAAAAAAAAAAAAAAGTTAATATATGTATAGTTTACATATTTTTTGAAGATTTACTATAGAGTACATTTCAAATATTTTAAAAACTGAATTCTAAAACTTAATTTTCCCCAAAAATGCGAAACTAGAAAATAATTTTATTATTAAACATTCTTTTTTAATAGGAATAAAATGTATTATATATTATCATTATAGAATAATTCAATGCACATGTAATGTTAGTCACAAAAAGAAATGGAATTACCCCCCCCCCCTTTTTTTTTTGCTGCCACTATTTTCTAACATTAATTACTATCCTATTTATTCATAAAAGTCTCCTGTATTAGGTAAGGCAATGATTCCTGTTTAAAAAAAAGTAGTTGCAATATAAAAGTTCAAATCTCATCCGTTAATGTAACATGCATAATATATGAATTTCCCTATAGATTATTTATAATAAAGATTAGAACATATTTTTTGAATAATTTTAAATTTCATATTATATTTCTTTGTAAAAATATCTTTTTTTTTTTTTTTTTCCTAAAGGAGTACATCATACTAAGTAACCAGAATAATATATCGTGACAATATAAACACAAAAGCGCATCCTGTAACTACTAACCCTAAACAATATTGTACGGCCTGGTTTAAAGTCTCCTGATTACCTCCCATTTTAAGGAATAGTAAATGACCATATTACTAACTTCAGTGAAGACAATTTGAGTGAAAACTTAACTTCTATTTATTAAGAACTTTGAATAAAGGAACATGGTGGATATTCATACAAATATTTAACTTAATTAAAACTGAAACAAATCTTAAATCCTGAAAAAAAAGTATAACGTTATTGTCTCACCAGACTTGAATTACAACTTACAGCATCAAACTGTGATTCAATCTGAGAAACAAAGTTGCAGTATTTTAACATTACGCAATAATTAAACTCTAAAAGCTTCTCGAAGCAGTATCGTAATTCCTAATCCAAAAACTCGATCTACCATCCAAAAAGCACACTTACCTAATCCGGAAATTTATTTTTAAATAATAAACCGGAGAAAATATTCATTCCATTTTCTTTAAAATATGTATCCTAAAAATACCGATATCTCAGGGCATCTCAACACCAAAAACTTCGCAACTACCATACAACGATTTCTACACCTTCTCGTGAACCAAACACCAAGATAAATTCAACGAACTGGAAAGCTACTTTTACACTAGCTCAACTCTTCCGTACACAACCATACACTTTCTCTGAGACCATCGCCAGCTATAGTGTTTTTTTCAAGAGAAGCGGTTCAAGGTCATTCGCTTTCCCCTTTTCTCTTCTAGGTTGCTTGGTTACAAGATATATAAAAATTTCCTCTCTCTTTCTACACATCAGTTTCGCCTGCTTTTGAAAAACTCTTCAACGAATATTTCTTTCCTAAATGCAGTGGGATAAGAAAGGGAGAAACTTGGACGATTCCTGATTCTCCTCTCTTACAGTAGGAGCGATTTATGACCTTGACCTGACTCTTCTAAGGAAAGAGAGTATAACACTGAATACAATTGGTAACGTTATTTCCTCCAACCTTACGCTATATTGTCATCTCAGCGCGGTTTAGAGAATTTGAAACTCAAAAAAGTTGCATGAAGCTTCACACCTTACGATATGTTTGGAGAATGCTATTGTTTTTGTTTAATTTTTTAAGATATCATTTAAGAATAATCCAGATAGTATTTTAGAAGTATTCTTGATATGTACTGTAAACTGTTATAAAATCATAGAAGAATTAATTTTGAAAAAAAGACTTTACTAAGAAAAGATAAATATTTACATAAAGAAAACGCTTTCTTTGCTACGGAATAGTCTAATTATGGCATAGAAAATATTTGTCAAAAGTAGAAAGTGGAAAGTTGAAATTTTTAAGAGTGATTTCATTGTGTAAGAAAATTTAATAATTACAGCAGAATAAAAAATTACTTTAGCTGCTTGATAAGATTATTTTTATTATTAGTAGATTTATTTTTATTTATTACTTTTTCTATTGTACGTTTTTTTCAGTTGAACTATTACAATAAAATGAATGCTGAAATTTATTTTATATGGATATTATTAAATACAAGCACTGGAGTAACAAGTCTGGGCGTAGACGATATCGCCCAACCATACGTAATAATAAAAGGGGAAATTATCACCTGGAAATTCTTCACATATGTTTATGATTTCTACTATCGCATGCAGTAAGCAGTGCATTTGGGCCTACATATAACTTTACAGAATACTAATAATGCGATATTAATACAGATGAATGGCTTTATGCAGATTAGTAAATACTGGCAATAGATGACTGCTATTGATACAACATTAGGCGACTTATTACACGAGTTTGTCATTTATCAATTGAACTCAGCACAATGTGCCTATGTTTTGATATACGTAATCATCATTGTGATAAATGGTACCAAATGGAGCAATCAAAGCATTTATATTATAGTAAAATCTATATTAAATACATAGAACTGTAAGAAATAGTGTATAGAATAGTAAGTTATTCATGTTAATTAATTCTAGTGAAACTTTGTGATATGATTCGTAGTATAAGTGATCTTATATGAATGCATTCCTATATTTTTCACATTTAATTCGATGTGTATCATTTAAATATTTTTTACGATATTGTAAATAAATGTGCTTTTATATGACTGGAAGAAGAGTTTTTGTTAGCACATTTTTTTTTTTTCAAGCTACTATTTTGTTAATATTTCCTTTTTGATACATGATATTTGTTTCATTAATAAGGATTTAACACGTTATGACAGACAGTGTAACAATTAAATAAAGCTTACTTACCAAATTATTGTTTTTTTTTTTTTTTTTTTTTTTTTTTTTTTGTAATCAAACTACCGTTTTTTTTTTTTTTTTTTTTTTTTATAATTTTATTTTACTCAAGAAAAATATACTTTAGTTAATTGTGATTTATAATTAATTAATAATGAATTTATTTGTTATGGTATATAGCAGTATTTTTTTTTTTTTTTTTTTTTTTTTATGTTCTCAAGCAGAATTAGCTCTAACAAAAATAATCTTTTTGATACAATTACTCAAAAAGAACATATGCTTTCATTGGTATTTATGGGATATCTACAGTTACCTACAAATAATTGTTTTATACAATCGTTGCTTATGGCATTTATGGCTATTCTATGGCATTTTTACAAATTAGTCGCTGAAACTTGTCTTAATTTTATCGGTTGTCATATACAGGTAATACCTCGTATACAGAACTTAGGGAGAACTTTTCACCATTTGCTAATTAAATAGTGAAAACTATATGAACAGTAAATTTTTGTAAAATTCATAATATTGTTATAAGGCATATTACCGTGCATTAATTCCGCATGCCGATTTAAAATATTTATTTACACTTTAAAAGATTCTGAAATATTTCCACCGTTATTTTCGTCTTTAATTGCCGAAACGTCAGTGGAGGCCCTCTGTTGAGACTCAAAACGGTTTTGGGCTGTGTCTGTGTGTCTGTATGTCTGTCGCGCGATAGCGGCCGCAAAAATAGCGCTATTGACTTGAAATTTGGTACACATGTTCATGAGAGCAACGAAATCAGCTGTATAGTTTTTGGTATGTATTCCATTTGTAGTTCGTATACAGGGACACGCCAAAGTTTTCCTTATCATTACGGCCTATGGGAGGAATTTGTATGTATCGCGATAGCGGCCACAAAAATCACGTTATTGACTTGCAATTTGGTACGCGTGTTCATGTGCCCCACGAAATCAGCTGTATAGTTTTGGGTGTGTATTCCATTTGTAATTCGTGTACAGGGATACGGCAAAGTTTTTCTTATAATTACCGCCTATGGGAGGAATTTGTATGTACCGCGATAGCGCCCACAAAAATCACGCTATTGACTTGCAATTTGGTACACATGTTCATGAGGCCAAAGGAATCAGCTGTATAGTTTTAGGTGTGTATTCCATTTGTAGTTCGTGTACAGGGACACGCAAAAGATTTTCTATCATTACGGCCTATGGGAAGAATCTGTATGTACCGCGATAGCCACCGCAAAAATCAAGCTATTGACTTCCAATTTTTGCCTAAACGTCAGTGTAGGCCCTCTGTTGAGACTCAAAAGAATTTTGGGTTCCGTCTGTCCGTCTGTCTGTCTTTCTGTCGTGCGATAGCGGCCGCAAAAATCACGCTATTGACTTGAAATTTTCTACACATGTTCATGATCCCCACGAAACTAGCTGTATAGTTTTGGGTGTACATTCCATTTCTTGTTCGTATACAGGGACACGCCAAATTTTTTTTTTTATCATTACGGCCTATGGGAAGAATTTGTATGTGCCGCGATAGCGGCCCCCAAAATAACGCTATTGACTTGCAATTTGGTACACATATCCCCGAGCCCAACAGAATTAGTTGTATAGTGTTAGGTGTGTATTCCATTTGTCGTTCGTGTACAGGGACACGCCAAAGTTTTTCTTATCTTTACGGCCTATGGGAAGAATTTGTATGTACCGAAATAGCGGCCGCAAAAATCCTTCGATTCAATGGCAAATTGGCGCACACGTACCAGCTTTGCATATAGGTAGCTGTATAATTTTTATTGCTATATTTTTTATAAACTGTGTACAGGGACACGCCAAAATTCTTAACATTACGGCGTATGGGGTGAATTTCGTTTAAACGAATTTTAATATCATTACTTTGCAATGAAGAGAATGAAACTAGCGTACATGAATAAGATGCTTAAACTTATGTTGTTTGAAGAAAATATGTGCTCTTAAGCTTTCTAATTAATGTACAGGACCTTACAAAAGTGTTGTGACAATGTCACGTAGTAATCCAAACGATGTTAAATTTGGAACAATTTTTAGTTTTGAACGCAAATTAAGCTGAAATTTTTTACTGGTGTATACAATGTTCATGGTTCGTTTACAAAGACACACGAAAGAATTTCGTAACATTAGAGCCTATGGACAAATTTTTAATTTAAGCGCGCACTTTAATGCGATTATGCTGAATTGAACTTAATTAAGTTAACATACATTATAAAGATGCTTAAAATCATGTTTACTCCTAAAAAAGGATATGTATAGATTAAATAATTTATCGGACCACACAGAATAATTCCGAGTATGTACTGTAATCATCCAAATGATGTCAAATTAGTTTGAAAAATTAATGAGTTATAATTAATTAGATTTATTCTTATTATTGGCGTTTATAATGACTGTGGCTACTTTTCCGGGATACATAAAGGAATTTCGTGCTATCACGGTCTATAGTTGGTATTTCTTAAAAGTGTATTTTAACATGGTTACACCCCATCAAATATAATGAAAATTTATTAGAATTTTAAAAGAATATTTTCCTTTTGAAAATTGTGGGCATAGATTTGATAATTAGTTTAAAGGTTACGCAAAATATTTCCGATATGCTATGTAATTTTTTTTTTTTTTTTTTGTATGAAATTTGATAGTTATGAAATTCGGTATTTATGAATTTCAGGGAAATAATACAAGACCGTCGTTTATTAAGAATACATATTGTTGCGTAATTGGGGGTTCGTAAGTTGTCCGAGAATGAAAGGCGAAACGTCCAAAAATTCAGTGATTTATTCACAGAAAGTTCCAGAAAAATACAGGTCCATAAACCAAGTATCAGTTTCAATTCAACCAGTAAACATAGCTTAAACAGCAGCCGTTAACAGGAAAATAACAGTACAAACTGTTTATCAATAACACATAAAGCAAGTCTCATTCAAAGAGGCTCAAAGTAAAGCAAGTATTTGACGAAACTGTTGTTGACACAGTTCTGAGATTGGCCGCCTTGGCTAAAAAATGCTCCTTTTGTACTATTCTATCGAACACAGACTGTTCTGGAAAATTCTCGTATCTCAACAGCCAATAAGATTAGAGCTTCCATATATGGTATATCTCTAATAAGGATTTTCTCGCCAAGGTCACCAAAACATCGCCAAGGAGGGAAGCAGTCGCCAAATTTGTCGCCAAATCCATTTCTTCCCTTATTGGAGCTTTTAAATGCGTTTTTAAAGGAAAATTAGGCTATTTTAGTGCTAAAACGACTAGAAATGCACAAAATTTTATCGACTTACTAAGCCTCTTTGAAAGAATTCATACAAAAATAAATGCAATTATTTACAATTTCGTAACACTTTATATGATATACAAATAGGTATACAAAGAGAGATACAGCAGGGGGTTGAGGGGGGCTGCCGACCCCCTCAGGAATGTATCTGATTACGGTAATAAGTCGATCGAATCAATATATACTATTATATAATAAGGAATAAATAAAAATGACCTATTGAATAATGTCTGATGCAAATAGGACGTTGAGGCTCCTGATCTGCAGATCCACTAGTTTAAATTTAAACTGATACTTTTTTTTTCTGTAGGGGATGGCTAGATACGCAGCATAAGGTTTCTTTCTTTCTTTTTTTTTTTTTTTTTTTTTTTTTTTCGGATTTTGGAAAATATTAGGCAGTCGAATTTTTTAACACCCATCATGTACAGTTCGAGAATATAGAATGATAGCCTAAGGTATTATTATGAAAAATGTTTGTTTTTTTCCTTAAAAATTGTTTTTTATTGCAAATAAAGTTTATTGTAAATAAATACTCTGAAAATTCTTAAAGAATTATTTTCAGAAATACTTCAAACAGCGTCCTGGATAGAGGAAAATACAGGTTTAGGAAATATTTAACCCTTGCCGAACGAGTGTTTTAAAAAGAATGACGATGTACTTTTTTTAGGCATTTTTTTTAAAATCAATAGATTATAAAAAAAAAAAAAAAAAAAGAAGAAGAAGAAGAAAGAGTTTACGTATATCTGTTTAAACTAGTATGTATCATAAAAATATATATAAGATGGAGTCATTTACCTTCTCACATGCGATGTCAATAAAATTAAAATTATTTTAACAAGAGAACCTAAAAATATTTTGTTACGTACAGTGGTGTTTAAGAGAAACATCTAAAGACGAGGATTCCTGTTTAATAAATAAAAATATCCCGAAAAAGTTGAAAATTTTAGAGTTAAAACTGATTACAACAACTGAATTATTACGCAATTTGCAATTACATAATCTATAAATTTATTTTACACACGGGAAACTTTTAAATATTTTGCAACATACAAAATTTTCCCCGATGCAATATGTTGAGTTCCATATTATTTAAAACTTTTTAAAAATCTATTATTGTAACTGGTTTCGCCCATAAAAGAAACAAACTTTTCGAAAGGAAAAAAATTGTAAGTAAACAAGTAAACTAGTAAGTAAGAAGTAAGAAACTTCACATGGTGAATTTGAAAATGCTTTAGTTCATAATATGTACCCATTAAATAAATAAATAAATAAATAAATTTAACCTCAGTGTACCCAGTAGAAAGCCTTGCTTTGTGCATAAAAAATTAAAACTCTACTACCTGAATTTGAGATGTAAGTAAGTTTTTAATTTATTTTTGTTTTCAGAAAAAGAAAAAAAAAACTACATAACTGATTTTGCTTGTCCATAAATTTATTAAATTTGTTTTACACTCAAGAACCAGAACATTATGACCACCCCTACATTTTGCAATGAACTCGCCTGTATGACGTGGAAGGTACGTGATCAATTGGGAGTTGTAATTAACTGCTAATGGAGAGTTTGAAGTATCATTCTTTCGCTTAGTTTTATGCGTGATGGGAAAGGCAGCTGACCTAAGCAACTTTGATACAGGGCAGATTGTAATGGTTCGAAGGCTCGGAAAAAGCATTTCAGAAACTGCACAACTCGTGGGTTGTTCGCAATGTACAGTTGTTAGTACTTATGCAAAGTGGAAGAATGACGGTGAAACCAGCAGTAGACGACATAGTGTTGAACGTCAACACGTTATCAAAGAAAAAGGTAGTCAGAGAGTGTCCCGCTTGGTGAAGTAAAACTGGAGCCAGACAGTGGCTCAGCTGATAGCCCAGTACAATGCAGGGCCAAGTAGAATTGCATCGAAGCACAATGTTCAGCGGACACTGTTGGATATGGGGCTAAGTAGCAGACGTCCAACTTAATTGCCTTTGCTGACCAAGCGTCATCTCCAACTACGCCAACGCTGGTCCCGGGAATATCGTGACTGAATCATGGATAAGTGGAAGAGAGTTGTCTGGTTAGATGAATCACGATTTGTCATTAATCACGCCGATGGCCGTATCAAGATACGCAGTCTCCCTCAATGCAGGTCATACACAGGCCGATGGCGGCGGTATTATGCTTTGGGGGACGTTCTCTTGGGCATCTCTGGGACCCGTGGCTGTGCTAGAGCAGACCATGAACGCTACGGGCTATCTGAACATCATTGCGGACCAGTTGCTCCCTTACAGGACGTCTGTCTTCAAAACTGGAAATGAACAAATAACAGGAGATTTGGCGTTGGAAAATTAAAACCCGAATAAACTACTACGTCAGAAACGTCAAATATTTTTCTTTAGCGTTTCTGACGTAGTAGTTTATTCGGGTTGGAAATGAAATGTTACAACAGGACAACGCTCCGTGTCACAAGACTCGAATTGTGTCAGAGTGGTTCCTGGGACATGATGCTGAATTCCGTTAATGTTCTGGCCGCCTAACTCACCGGATCTCAATCCAATAGGACACATTTGGGATGTCATGGAACGGCAGCTCAGAGTTCAAATACCACGAAGTCGCAATATCTGGGATTTGCGTGACCGTTGCTTAAACAACTGGTACAATATGTCTCCGGGCATCTACCAAAGACTTGTGGCGTCCATGCCAAGGCGGGTTGCAGCTGTGTTGTGGGCCAAAAGTGGGCCAACTCGTCATTGACAGGTGGTCATAATGTTTTGGCTCTTGAGTGTATATTAAGATAAGATTACTCCCACAGTGATTTAACGTTTTCACAGATAAAAACACAAAACCAAATAAGAAGGTTAATTAACTTTTTTAAATGCATTTTCAAATCACAAAACAGAAATTATAATAACTTTTTCACTAAATCCACTTTAATCGTTTTAAATCCACATTAAATCTGACTCTATATCTCATAAACTTGACTTGTCTGTAACTTAATTTAATGATTTTTAACACAGGAACAATAAGTTTAAAAACATTAGAATGCCTAAGAAATAAAAAACATATGGCTAAAATATATGGCTAATATATATAGCTAATATATATAAATTTCTATATTTGTGAAGTAAATAACTGAAACAAACCAAACAATACATTAAGCTACTTTAAAACATTTACGAATATTGTTGCAAATTTAATAACTTTTCTCTAATCAGTAACTATTTCGAACATTTAATATTTCATCGCTTGAAAGAAACTGTCTTTTTATTTCTTATTGTTAACTTTTTATTTATTTATTTATTTTATGACTCTGAACATTTTAGCGATAGTTTGACAGAATTAGTAGCCTTTCTTTGGCAACCCACCCCTTTTTCTTCGAAAAGAAAGAATGATAAACATGTAACCGAATGATTGTGTAATAGTATTATTACTTCTTGTTTCTGTGTAGTATCTGTTTTAATGTAATAGTTTCGTATCGTCCCGTGTTATGAATAAAAAACGAAGAAAAAGAAGAAAGTTTCTCATTTAATGACTGAATTAGAAATGAATTAATAACAGAAATCATTAGATCATTTTTAGGCTGCTGCTGCTAAATGCCTGCATCCTTAATCCGGCACCTTTGGAGATGAGAAATCAGGTAGGTCTGATTTCCTTTTACTCTGCTGATTAGTTTTGATGATTTAAATACTGATGGTATGCCGTCAATTTGTTTGAATTGAATTTGAATTAAGTAGTTGTAGGAAGAAATCGTACAAATAGTAATAAATGTGTTTAGTATTTAGTGGTAATTTTAGCAGAGTAAATGTCATTTGTTTTAAAAAGATAATAAACAATAATTCCTCGAATATAATAAAATAATATTGACCTCTAGGAATATGATTACCCCCTCACAACGCCTTTGCAAAAAAAAAAAGTAAAACTGGCCAGCGTAATTGTAAGTAAATTTTTATGTACATTTAAACAATTGTCTAGTATATGTAGACATCCTCATTAAAGATAATAGAAAAGCTATTGTGACGAATGTTTTTTTACGACAGCACTATATCTCTCTATTGCCGCTGGGAATTCCAGGATCAAAGTACAGAGACTAACTTAAACTTAACAAAAACAATTTAATTAAAGCTCTTAAACAGGAGTTAGGGAGAAATTTAACCACTCTCTAGAAGCTTAATAAAACTTAACGACATCCACTTTTATTTAACCATAAAACAATAAACGGTTTCGTATTACCAATAATTTGTCAGCGACATAAGTGATGTCAGATTCTTCTGTACTCTCCAATACCATACTTCGAGTAAGCTCTAAAAGATATCTTGTACAGAACTGCGCTGAACTAAATTTCCTCAAACAGAAAACTGTAGCTGAACAGAACCGAAAGTACGAGTATGCGTTATAGAAGCTAAATCTTATAATTCTGCTTTCTGCAATTTACAACTCAAACCCATAATAACCCACAATACGAGAATATGTCATATAATGCATATCTTATTAATATGCTTACTGCAATTTTACCACTAAGTTTACATCAAGAATATGATAGCGCGTTTTATATCAAGCAAGAAAAAGAAATGCTACAATATCATCTTGTCATCTTAATTATCATTAAAAGACAGTTTGGGATTACATGATGTTAGGTATTATGAAATATATATATATTGAGTAAGATAGCGGCAATTAAAATATACTGTAGAAAAACATCTCATAACATAAGACATAATTGAATCGCAATTACAAAATATGGGCTACAAAGTTTTAAATTATGCATGTAATTTAACAATGCTTAAAAATTTTCAGAAAGAAACGGAAATCAAATGCATTCAAATGCTTCATCATTTTTCATCTTTATTTTGAAAAACAATGAGAGAAAGAGAGAGAAGGGTTAATCTCTCTCTATAAGTTGATTTTAGGACTAACCGAAGTTCAAACAGTATAAATATAGAAAAATATAAATTTCGAGTCTTTGACTTAAAAAAAAAAAAAAAAAAATTAAGAATAAAAAAAATTCTTCTAAAAAATATCAGTTCTTTCTCTGCTACATACGCATAAAAGAAAGAAAAAATAATTCTGCTGATTTGTACATGCACAAATATTTTTTGGCATATAAACTTTCTTTTAATGCCTTTTATATTAGTGCCTTTTATTATGCCGATTTATTTTATTTTAGTTTACCATGAATTAGCTTTATTAATCAATTTTATGCGTTATTATAATGCATTTCATTGGACCTATAATTTTATTAATTCAACTCTGGTCATTTTATGCCTCCTTACTGAAATGAATATATGACATTTAGTGTTTAAGGGGGTATTCTGGTCTAGAAGCCTGAATTTTAGGCATTTTTTAAAGTAAGATTTTAAAAAAAATGAAAAACATTTTTGCTATCCATTTTTTTATATGTTTTTTATTGACATTTTGAGAATGTAAAAAAAAAAAAATCACAAAAAAAAAAAAAAACCAAAATTCGCCGAGATACAGGCCGATGGAGTGGGGGCTTAAAAAAAAAAACGGTGCGTCCTGGTTGACATGATTTCAACCCTTGTAGTGATCTAAAACAAAAAAATCAAACAAATTCTTCATTAATAAAGATGTCGCTATCGGGTTGACCATTTTCAAAAAAAAAAAAAAAATGACAAAATGGCGTCGACTTGAAAAAAAAAAAAATTTACCCGACTTTTTTCGGCCTTTTCGATTTTTTTAAAAATATTGAAAATCAAAATTTTTTAAAATCCAAGGCAAACGCGATAGAGAGTTGTATAAACAAGATATATACCAAATTTCAAAGCAATCGGTTCAGTAGAACTTGAAATATCATGTCAACCACCTCAAAAAAAGTAGTTTCGAGAAAAACGCGTTTAAAGTTTAGGAAACAATTCTAATGGAATAACTCTGAAAATAATATGTTATACTCACTTTGCATGAATCGGCGATCCCAGATCCATACATTGGGCCTTCCTCCTTCTCATAATTCAGCTCTTGAGAAGTTCTTTTTTTTTTAAATTTCTAGACCAGAATACCCCCTTAAATATTCATTTTAAAAGCTCTTATTACTATTGTAGATAAATAAACCTTTACATAAAAACTAATGCTATAGTGATATATTTCGAGAACTATAACCTATTTCAAAAACAAAATTTGTCAGCCGAATGTCAATTAATTACCAGTAGTGCGTGAGAAATACATTATAAAAAAAATGGCAATCTTCCTATTCTTAAATGCCACTACTTCTTCTATTTAAATTTGTTTATATACTAGTTTAGATTTGGAAATAATCGAGAATGAAAAATCATACGGTACGCATTTACTACCTGTAGATTTTTTAACCCGCAATATTTTTTGCCACACTGTACAGAAAGATGGGTAGAATGGAAGTCAGGTAGACTAATTATATTCATAATCAGTCTTAAACGTTGTTGGAAAATGTTAAAGATGTTTAAAAATGTTAAAGATGTGAATAACACAAGCGGAAATTCAATTCCAGCAATTTCCAATTGCAGCCCTTAATGTAACTGAGTGTTTTAGTATAGCTCTGTAAATCTGAAAGTTAAGTAAATTATATTCTATACAAAATTTTACTTTAACATATTAGTAATAACTGTCAATTTATTTACAATTTTTGCAGTAGTTTATACTATCATGAGTTATATTTTCAAGATAAAAAAAATTGTACTTTCATAGCATCAGTTTACGGACTTTGACTGTTTAGCTAGCAAAACGGTCATTTCCCGCAAAATTATAAGGTCAAATCCCGTAATTTTAGTCTTTTTTTTTTTTTTTTCAGTATACACTTAAAGACTCAAACAATAATAACACTATCAGAATTCTCCTGCCTAGTCTATCCATTTACCTTTCGTTGAAGTTCTTTTGGAAAACCATGAGATAGTAGTTAATATTTAATCATTGCAGATTTGTTCTATTAAAAGAAAATATACTTTTATTTTCTTACTAATGCACATGTTAAAATTCTATTTAGCTTCTACAGTTTTATAAATTTACATTTAATAACTAACGCATTCAGTAATTGCTCTTTTAATCAAAATATGACCAAGCTTTTACTTTGATAACGTATGAATGCTGCATAATTCCTATAAAATACGTTCACAGAATTAAAAGCAATACTAAAACTATAACACTTTTGATTCTAAAATTGCGATCAATAAATGACATTATTTGTAATCTTTCGTCTATTTCTTTTGAAATCAAACTATATCATTATATTGTCTATATACCCGAGGCTAGAGAAACAGAATTGCTTCAAATATAAATAAAAGCTTTATATTACATTCAGATTTATTTATTTATTTATTTATTTTTTCCATAAGAAGCAATTTTAGAACTGCGAAATCTAAACTAAACCTTTTCAAGGAAACAAGACTTTATTCAATCACAGAAATATATTTTGCTGTGTGGTGAACAAAAGAACGAAAAAAGAAAGATTTTTTTTTTCTTAATGTAATATGGTGAAAATAATCTCATATTTCATACCTCACTTGGGATTTTGAATAGAATATTTTTTAAATCTAAAAATAAATTTTCAACTAAGCATTCCTGTAATAATAAGAATAAAATATATTTTGTAAAATGTACTTTTTATGATAAGCTTCAAATTTTAGGTTTTGTAAATTATTGTATGGTTGTTAAAGTAAATGTAAGGTAATATATAAATATTATAAGACATAAAATATTAGGAATTGTAAAATATAACTTACAAAAACAGTTATATATAATCAAATGAAACATATTAAATATCATTTATTTATTTCAATTTCTAAGATGTTTGAAAATAACATTGACGGATATTTAAAAGGAAAAAAAAAAAATAGAATTTGAGTTTAATATTGGAAAATAAAATGATTCCTGTTTTTTTTTTTCTTTTTTCTTTTCTTTTCTTTCGACATAGCGATTTTACTATCAGCGACAACTTTATACATTAATACATTTAGTACATTTCGCAATTTTACTCTAACAGACAGAAAAATAGCATTAAAAAATCTAAAAGGCACGATATTCAGATTTCTAAATTTGTAAAATGACATAAAAAAAAAAAAAATAGCGAAATACAGAATGTTCATAAAATAAAGTTATAATCTTCTGTTTACCATCTTTGTAGTTTAAATGAAAAACAAGTCCTTCCGTGTATGACGTATTTGTCGGATTATTTCATTTTCTTATTAATTGGCCCCTATTTAAAACAATATACCGGATAAAGTATATTAATAAACTTGCTGTAAAGTTTGATGTGGACTATGTACCAAAGAAGTTTAATAAAATGGAAAAATAAATATTTTCTTATGTGAATTTAAAATTTTTAAATCGCCGACATTTTGAAAGAATGGATCAAGTTGGTTGACAAATTCATCAAATGCGTTTGTAATAAAAATGTACTATCTAAACCCGGTTGGAATTAAGTATTTTCTTAGCTACCTTAATGAGAAATGTTAAAGTTTCCACCCAGTTTAAGTGACCGCCGTTTTAAAACAAGTTCGCGAATCAGGTTAATTTATAAATCAGTTTGTGATACTAATACGGGCTACGCATACAAGAAAATTTTAATAAATCCTGGCCTTAAATTCATTTTTTGACGATTTGAGTTTGAAACTTTAAACTGGTTGCCAACTGGGAAACATGTAGCAGAACAAGTTTCCCAGCAGTCTTGATGAGCTTGCCTAATTTCAAGTGGCTGCCACTTAGAAACAAATTGGCAGCAAAAATTGCCCAGATAACTCATACAATAAGTTTGTAAAATAAGCTCACTGTCGAACTTCCGTTCGAATTAATACAGTACTTCAAAAACTATTATAATGACAAATTATAAAGTAACATCATTATTTTAAATGGCCACCAGTTAGAAAGTAAATAAAGGAAGAAGTCCCCAAGCGAATTTATAGAGGATACTTCTAAGACAAGTCCACTGTCCAACTTTGTTTCGAATTAATTTAGTATTACAAAAGTTAATGGAATGACAAATTTTCATGTATGTGCCATTTGGGAACAAAATGGAAGAGCGAGTTTCTCATCGTGCTTTCAAGATATTTGTAAGAAAAGATAACTGTTCATCTTTGGTTCGCATTAATGTAGTATTTCAAAAGTTATCGTGATAATATTTTTTTAAGTGGCCGTCACTTGGAAACAAAATGGCAGAGAAAACTGCCCAACGAACTCACCAATATATTTAAAAAGATAAGATCTCTTTCGAACATTGATTCGGATTAATTCAGTAATTCAAAAGCTATTTTAATTACAAATATTAACGTGACAATCTGATTTCAAATGTCTGCACTTAGAAACAACAGGGCGAGTCAGTTGGCCAGCAAAATCATCCAAAATATTTGTGATATATGTTCATTATCTAACCTTGGTTCAAATTAATTCAGTATTTCAATAGTTATCATAATGACAACTTTTCAACTGGCAGTCTGATTTCAAGTGTCCGCAACATCGAAACAAAATAATGCCTAACAGATTCATCCAATATATTTGTAATACGAGTACACATCTCAATTTTAGTTCGAATTAATTCAGTATTTCAAAAACTATCGTAATAGTTAATTTTAATGCAGTAGCCAGATTTCAAGTGGCCACATCTTGAAACAAGGTGACAGAGCGAAAATACGAGCAAATGTCACTAAAATTTTAATTAAGAATAAGACTCATTTTGAATATATGTATACATATATATAACTATATAACATATATATAACTAAGACGCTAAATTTTGAAGAGAAAATTTCTTTTTAATTTACGAAAAATGCTGATATATATACATATATATATTCCTTTTTCTTCATCGAATTAATGAAAC
The DNA here is from genome assembly GCA_963930645.1 of Salticus scenicus. NCBI lineage: Eukaryota > Metazoa > Arthropoda > Arachnida > Araneae > Salticidae > Salticus > Salticus scenicus. The sequence goes on from OZ005653.1 coordinate 196,876,708, forward strand.
AAAACATTTTGAATTTAATATTGTTAATAATTTGTAAATAACAATTAATTTTTTTTTATGTAAAATTATTTAAAAAATATTAATTTTTCGCGTATCCCTTTAAAAAATCTTTAAAAATCTTTATTAAGGCGGAAATGGTCTTGGTGATAAATATGGGGCCACAGTGGTGCGTTTACCACCCTCGGTAACATTTTGGAGAGTTTGGCAAGTAAATCCTTACTATCGATATATCCAATTATCTTAGTTCTAAATAAAATATTTCGTTAACACGTTGAGCGCCACGCAAATTCTTAAAATCCATTAAAATTGTATAATGATTCCTCCTGTAATAAATAAAAATTAAAGAAATGTTTAAAAAATTTTCAATCATAAATGTAATATTTTTAATTTTATATACGCCGCCAATGGTTGACTCGGCTTTATATTATGTTTGACACTGTCAGCCACCGATGGCTGACAGGGCGCTCAACGTTTTAATTTTTTATTGGCACTGCTTTTACTTTCGGTGTAAAACTTTCACTGAAGTGTTTGAAGTATAACATGTTCTGCTAAATCATAAAAAGTTTCAAAATGATTCCTTCAGTACTTAGAGATATATGACAATATGTCTAGAATCTAGAATTACTGACATGGCGCTCAGCGTGTTAAATAACGAGAAGTTTCTGGAAAGATGGTAAACTATAAATAAAGTTACATTTCAGACCTCTCAAATTCCGTTGAAAACAAGCGCTTGAAGTGTTAGAGCATTCTGACTTAGCCTTTCCTGAGTATTATGTTTATGATTCAGTTCATACTGTGATATTTATGTTGTGAGCTTTTATCCAAGATGTGTGTACTGGTATTTCTGAAGCTGATACTTGGTTGACGGACTTTTAAACTTCTGAAATGGTCTGTGCAATAAATGTTAATATTTGAATGACTTGCATTTTATTCCTAGAAAATATACGAACCTTAATGCTTAACAATATACTGGCTGTCCCATAAGTCTGTAGACATTTTAAAAAATAATAAGAAATTGAAGGAATTGTTAGGTATGAACGCGGTTTGTGAAAACGTTATTCTCGTGAAACGGATTCTACTGGTAAAGAAAAAAAAATTGTTAAATTATTAATCGATAGATGGATCTACATTCTACATGGATGCGTAACGAGAAATATGAAAAACAGAGTCCTCTTAATTGCAATCCTCCGACTAAAGCTGCAATTAGCTTTGTTGTAGCTCGTTTGCAAATTGTAATGTGTGGTGATGAGGAACACGTAGAATAGGATTTATATGCCTGTAAACATTTGCATGGAAATAAATATAGTTCTTCATAGAAATTTTTAATTTGCTAACGTTCAGCGCCCTCAGTTGACGAAATTATTTTAACTATTTTTTTTTCACCCTCCCCCCTAAAAAAAACTGAGAATGATTTTTCACAAACTGTGTTCAAATTTAGCAATTCCTTTAATTTTTATAAATTTAAAAATGTCTACAGACTTATGAAACATTCAGTATATTTTCACACAATTTGCATTTTATATCGCCTTTTTTTATATATAAATTCAAACATTCCACCGCAGGATCGAAAAATGTGTCCTCTACTAGAATTTTAAATGTGCACTACTGGCTCATTTTATGCATCCTGCTTAAGTTTTGAAGTACAAAATATAATTCATGTAGCATTTTTTACAACAGAGTTCTATGCAGAAAAAAATAATAATATAGGTAACGAAGACTGGTTATAATTACAGCTTGTAAAATTATGAACTATACACAAAATAATATAAATTATAATAATAACAATAATCAGAAATTGTCCTTAAAGCACCAACTGCGGGTACAGTTAATATCATTAAAGTTACAATATTTTCAACTATTCACATTATTATTATTTTTTCAATTATTATTTTTTCATTTTTTATTAAATTTATCTATCTTACCATCTATTTGTCCCGTCGCTATCTCTCTCTGTATATCTGACCCTATAAATGCATATATTATGCTTACAATACAATAACGACTAAATTTGTTAAATGCTGCAAACTCAATTTCTTCTTATTTCGATTCGATTTTTATTTTTATTTTATTTTATTATTATTTTTTGTAATATTTCCAACCTATTCCTATTTGTCACGACTACTATAGATATAAAGTTTATGAATCAGTCAATATATGTAAACAGGAATCTAGCGCTATGACAGTCAGTCGATATGTCCTGTTAAAAAAAAAAAAAAAAAAAAAAAATAGAACAGGTGCTTTGCTACTCTCAGACAATGTATCTTGAATATTTAATGAAGTCTTAAATAAACTTATAGAGAAATTTCCTTCGAAATATTTCTCGTAAATATACCATGCATTTCAGAATCTATTTTTATTCAATGAAAGGTAATTGATTTTAATGGAAAATGATTTATTGCCAGGTTTAATTTATTTTTCTTTTCTTGTAAATAAGAAATACAGTTGCAAAATATAAAAATTATTGGAATTACAAAAGGAATAGAAATTACTCATTAATATTTATCAAATACTTCATAGTAAAAATGTGATGTAAAAAATTTATTTAAATATTTATTTATTTTCGTTCTTTTTTTATTTTTTTTTATTAAAAGACTTGTTGTAGATAACACTGGAGAATAATGTGGATTTTTACTTATTAATACAAATTCATCACTTTAATTATTGTTTGGATAGGTAAATTGCAATTTGTATTATATAAAACTGTCGTAAATATCATTAAGCATGTCAAAAAGATTAACAAAAGTATATGTTATTTCATGGGTAAAAAATACTCATTATATTTTACGGCAGAATTTAATGAAGAATGTTATTAATTTAGAAAATATTTGTACTTTATTCCATGTAAAAGTTATTGGATTAAAAAAAAAATTCCGACTTCCTTTTTCTGATAAATTTAGATGGTTTGAGACCTCCAAAAAGCTTTTTCATCAATTTTTATAAAATGCCTACTTGCCTATGTGTTATTAAACTATTGAACGAATTGTATCTCAAAAAAAAAAAAAAAAAAAAAAAAGTAGAAGAAGAAGAAGAAGAAAAATAGAATACTTTAAAAATTCTATGTAGATTTAAATGTAATAAATGGAGCTCTTTAAATCTTAATACATATCTATATATATATCTATATATATATATATATATAGAGAGAGAGAGAGAGATAGACCCTATATTTACTATTATATGACGGTCTGCTATTATTTAAAATAATCAATTTTTTTCTTACTTGATCATTTTCTTTTTTCTTTTAAATATTATCAAAGTGTACAAATTATTTTCAACATAAAATTATATAACAGTTATTCACTGATACTTTTACATTCACATGTCTTATAATATCAAAATCCTTATTTTAAAAGAAATGATATCGACTTTCCAGTAATGCAGTGTTGTTCCATTAAATGATTTGTTTTTAAAATCCATTGCAGTTATTTAATTTTATCTGATAAAGAATATTTCTCCATTTAAACATTGCTTTTAATTTTCAAATACGCTATCAATTATATAACTTTCATTAAGTTTAAATTACTAATTGCAATGTGTTTACTTCAATAAATCATTTTATCTTTTGCGTCCCGCTATCCAAAACTGCAAATAAAATTTCCGCATATGTTTTGTTTGCAGCACACTATTTATTCACATACACTTTTAATTAATTTGGATAATATGACACAAAATAAACATTTGCGTACATTTTACTTACAGTTATGGATATCGTAACACAAAATATAAAACAATTTATTGAAACAAATACCGAATTTGGACTTCTTAATGTTATTATTATTAAATAAGTATAACAAAAATTTAATTTCGAAACTTTGACCCCAAAACAATACTTTCTCTTTCATATATGGGTAAGAGGATGTAAAAATAAAAAATATATAATTTGGGGCAATAAACATAGCAACATTATCTTTCGTGACGTTAAATAATTATATTTTTATAGAAAATACGCTTACATATTCCATATATGTGGTAAAATAAAGCAGCTATAACAACTGATTTAAAAAAAAAAAAAAAAAAAAAAAAAAAAAAAAAAAACTCTTGCTTGTGTTAGTCGTCCTATAATCTTTTGTAGGCACATTTTCCAAAATTTGTGTTTACTTAAATAAATTTCAAAAATTATCTAAAGAAGACTACTTTTATAAAAAAAATTAATAAAATGTATTTTTAGCAATATTTTAAATAACATTTTTCTGTGAATTTTAAAATACAGGTCTTTTATAGCATCGACATAAACCAAAGGGATTCATAACAATGATCACAAAACACCAGATAAATGTAAAAAACAATCCTGTTACATTACAGAATTTTTCTGGTAGTAAGATGATGCCCGCATGCTATTCGAAAAATACATTAGTAAAAACATATTTTTTTTCCGTAGGGCACACTGTAAAAGTGGTCAAATTAAATAAAACTCCAATTCGGCTACCCAGGATCGAACCAGAGATCACAATGACGATATTACATCTCAGCGGAAGCACGAATTGTTCTGCTACTTAGCAATTCTCAGTGCTGTTTTGATAGTAATTCTCCGTTAGCAGAACATGAAGTAAATGTGTTACTACCATCTGAAATCTGTGTTAATGGTTACTGAGTTTATGGTTACTGAAAAAAAGAAAAGTATCCGAACACTATCGAAAATTCCTATATAAAAAAAGTAGAGGTTAATACTGTTTTGTTAAATACATCCTTGTCGAATCGTGTTCTTAGACTGACTAAGAACAGGATTTGACAAAGATTTATTCAACAAAACAGTATTAACTCTACTTTTTTTACATAGGAATTTTTGCTAGTGTTCGGATACTTTTGTTTCCGACTGTATGATTGTAAGAGAAACTTTCTATTTTTAAGAGGATTTTTTTTTTTTTTTTGTTCAGTGTTTAAGACATAAAAACTGGGCTACCACAGGCGGCATTTTTTATACTCTTTTCATATCACTATTTCCAAAAAATATAAATTAATATTATTTAGCAGTAACATCTGTAATTTGCGTGCATAAATTTATAATAAATTTTATGTTATAGAAATAGTTGTAAGGGGATAAGTTAAAAAGTATCGCCTGTGGCTGCCCTGTAGAGACTTATTTATTTCATACTTAAAATACATTATCTACCAAGTGTTTGGAGATTTTCGAATATAGACATTTTGTCAAATATCTAGAAAAAATGTCTTTTAGAATCATCTTGAAACTTTAGTAGTGTAAAGAGATCATGTTATACCTCATATTTTTCCGCAAAAGTTTTGTCCTGAAAAGGAAAAGGGGACCAGTAAAAATTTAAAAAAAAAAAAAAAATCAAAATGTTTTGGAACACCCTGTAAAAGGTAATGCTTTAAATGCGTTTTGGCTGCAGCATGTGATTATGATGAATTTTCTCATTATCTGTATAAAATTTTGTGAGGCGAGGCTACCACATATATTCATTGAGATGTAACGGTTTCTTTAAAAAATTGTAAAAGCATTCCACTTTTTTAATCATAACATGAGGGTATTAGACCCAGTGCAAAGCCATCTTCAGGAAAAATGGCATACTATATTAGACGCAGCATACAGCATTCAGAATGCAAAAATATTAATTATCTTACAAAATACGAGCACTTTTACTAAATAATTTTTAACTACGCATGCGCTAGCTTTAAAAATTTTTCAATTGCATAATTTAATAGCCAAAGGTATTGTAAAGCGTATATGAAAACCGCAAACAAATATATAAATTCAAAACATTACGAGAGATAGAATGAACAAAATTCAAATTATTCTGCAAAATAAAAGAGAGAGAGATGTTAGGAGGTTTATCAATATTAATTTACAATCAGCAAAAACCCTGTATTACCATTGGGCATTGATCGAATCAAAATAAACGTTTGAGTAAAACCCCTTATAGTTTAGCTTTTATTTTGAGATAATTGAAATTCTGTTCATTCTATCTCTCGTAACGTTTCGAATTTACACGATATTTTTTATTTATTTATTTTATTTTTATTTTTTTCGGGGGGGGGGAGGGGGGGTCACATAATTTCGTCAATACCTGTAGCTATTAAATTGTGTAAATGAAATTTTTGTAAAGCTTGCACATGCGCAGTTAAAAATTATTTAGTAAAAATGCTCGTATTACGCAAGATACTTAACAATATTGCATTCTGATTAATCCATGCTGTGTCTAATGTAGTATGCGATATTTCCTAAAAATGGCTTTGCCCTGGGTGTAATACCCTACGTTTCACAATTTAAAAAAAAAAAAAGTGGAAATTGTTTTCGTAAATTTTTAAAGAAATCGATATATCGCCTTGAATATATGAGGTAGCCTCATAAAATTTTATGCACATAATGAGAAAAATCTTCATAATCGAATGATACTACCAAAACGCATAAAATAATTATCTTTTACAGGGTGGTCCAAAACATTTTGATTTTTGTTTCATTTTTAACTGGTACCCATTTCTTTTTCAGGACACAACTTTTGCTGAAACATATGAGGTATAACATGTTCTTCTTACTACTAAAGTTTCAAGATGATTCCAAAAAAACTTTTCCAGATATTTGACAAAATGTCTAAATTCGAAAGTGTCCAAATACTAGTAGTTAGATAGTGTAAGCTAGACGGTTTTCTACTTAACCCTTTGCGGCGCAAGGTAATTGGGATCATTTAAATTACACTGCCACCGGATTTCACGAAAAAATTAAAATAAAAAGAATTGACAACATTTTCTGCGATGATATAAAAGTAATATTTTGCTAAAAAATTTGCGGGATAAGTTTTTGCAGTTGAAAATTAAAATTAAGCGATACTGTAGTGGCATCACAGCTCCTGAAAGGGTTAAGATGATGATTTTATATATATATATATATGTGTGTGTGTGTGTGTGTGTCAACTTCATTGGAAAATGACTAGACCTACTATATATGACTAAATAATTAAAAAATATATATAAGTTATAAAAAAATATATATTATGAAAACCTACATCATAAAAAAATTTATATATATATACATCTATCAAAGTCTATCTTTAAAAATATTTATCGAAATTTACATTAGAAATATATCAAAGTTGATTTTTAAAAAAGTCTATTTTTTTAGATGGTTTTATATTATATATTAACTCATACTTAAAAAAAAAAAAAAAAAACTTGCTTTTTCTTTATGTCAGACTTTTTTTTAAATAATATAATTATATTTTACATTATTGAAAAATTTAGATTATCTTTAATTAAAATTTACAGTTAAATTTTCAGACCTATGTATATTAAAAATGTTTTCCGTTTAAAACTTTTTTTTTTTTTTTTACTTACTATTCCTGACACTTAAGAATTAATCATATGATTTATTAATGCTTTTTCAATTACAAACTTTAAGCTCGTTTTGATAATTCATTCACTGTGTCGTTAACCTCTGTAATTTTAATTAGCATAAACTATAAAGGCATGTTGTATTTTATCACTCTAATGAATAATGATTCAGAATAAATTTAAACGAAGGGCTTTCTACGAATTCATGTTTGGTTTATCTATAAATTATTGAGATGTTTATTAGAGAAGTGACTAAGTGAACCATTTATCAAATGAAATTCATATATGTCCTTCGTTTTATATAGATAATCTATATAATATGCCATACAAAATAGCGCGAAATCAAAGCATTATCTGAACAATAAATTAATATTAAAGTATACAATATTCTTTGCATGGATAAATTAATCGTATTTAGGATTAGATTTGTAATAATATAATACACTCATGTTTGTGAAAAATGCAACACCAAGAAGGAATGAGAATATCAGATTCATCTTTATTAGGCATATACATTATAGTAAGAAGCACAATTGATTAAAATTTCAGGAAATTTGGAGTAATATGTACTGAGAAAAATGTACATAAATCAGCAACCTCTGTGAAAAATGACAGCAGTTATCTGTCTCGGCATTGAATCAAACTGCGATTGGATGACATGTTCGGGTAAAGCACTTCATGAAGCTTCAACACGATGCCACAATTCATCGATCGTAGTCACTGGTGAGTGGTGGGGACCCAGTCGCTTTTCAACGATAACATTTTCATCGGTGCGAGATCAGGATATCACACTGGCCAAAGCAGCAGTCGAACACATTCTGCATGAAGGAAGGTCCGGACAATACGGACAACTTGCGGTCATGCATTGTCCTACTTAAGTATTGCGCTTCGGAGGCCTTGATATAGGGCAGAACGACGAGCCTTAACTCATCAAAAATGTAATGTCTGTTATTCAGAGTGGCGGGAATGAAAACAAGAGGTGATCGAGACGTGTATCCAATGGTATCGCATACCATGACTCCAGGTGGTGATCAAGTATGGGGCTACCAAAATTTTGATTACCCTCAAAACTGCAACACTGATATAGTTGCCTTTAATGTGGGATCAACGACACACCATGGCGTAAAATCGCCTTTCAGACAAATCACAATCCTGTTTACAGCATCAGGATTTCGTTATCCGTGTTTAACAGCATTGTAAATAATGCACATTACCAGCTGAGATTCGACATCGTCACACTGTCCGTCAACGGCAGTGATGATATGGGGTGCCATTGAATACACGTCCCGATTACTTCTTGTTTGCATTCCCGACGCTCTAAATAGCGACCTTTAAATTTATGGTGAGTTAAGGACCGCCATCTGCTCCATAATCAAGGCCACCATAGCGCAATATTTAAGCAGGATAATGCACGACAGCAATTTGTCTGTATTGTCTGGATCTTCCTTGATACAGAATGTGTTCAATCATCACTCCGGCCAGCGTGTTCTCCTGATCTCGCAACAATGAAAATGACTGTCTAATCGTTGAAAAACGAGTGACCCGCAACCACTCACCAGCAACTAGGATAGAGTAATTGTGGCATCGGGTTCAAGCTTCATGATGTGTTGTACCCGAATATGTTTTCCAATTGCTCTTAGATTCAATGCCTAGGCAGAAAACTGTAGTTATTGCTACTAGAGGTCGCTGCTTTATGTACTGCTTTCTCAAGATATATTACTCAAAATTTCCTAAAAATGTAATCAATTTTTCTTCCTACTATAATGTATGTGCCCAATAAATATCATTCTTATATGCACATTCCTTCTTGGTGTTGCAACTTTCACAAACATGAGTGTATTAAAAATATATTATAATGTTATATTTTACATATAAATCATAAACAATTTGCTGAAAAATGTAAAATATGTTTTTTTTTTCTAACTTGAATTTTACTAATATATAAAATTTAGTTAGATAATACTGTCAAATATAGTTATATTACAATTATGAAGTATTTCACTATTTTACAAAAGCAAAATTTTTTGATTGTGTAGATCAATAAAAGTTTGCAATATATAGTATAAAATTAATGTGCCCACCAGCGGCCAAGGGGTCCTGACATCGAAGCTGGTAGACGCCAAAAGCCAGTTCTATTCCCAGGTCGCGCTGTCAGAGTGGTCCTACGGTTTATTCGAGACTTTTGTAAATACGGAGTAGGACCCCTTCACAAAAGACACTCCACCCCAAACGGATTGCGCACATCTCCTTTCAGTCCCAAAAACCTCGTGCAGTTATCGGCCTTAATCCTAATTGTCATAACCTAAATTTATGGTAAGGTTAAAATTATATTTTATTTGTTAGATTTTTTCTTAAATCTAGGTCAATTAACAACTTTTTGCACAGCAGATTAAGATTTTCCTTATAAATATTTTTTAAATAAATATTATTCACATATTTATATTAATAAAATATTTTACTTCATGAATGCGTTATAAAAAAAATTTAAATGCATAATTCCGAAAACGAATTAAAAAAAAAAAAAAAAAAAAAAAAAAAAAAAAAAACATGTATAATATTATTTTCCATAAATATAAATCAATATGTTTATAAAAATGTGCGGGCAGACAAGAAGAAGATAAAATATTCTCATATTGGAAAGCCGTTACTAACAACAATTTCATATTTTTCAATGAATCTAGACTACATTTAAGTAATACTTTTTACTTTATATTTTTTTCAATTTTATAGACAGACATTATAAAACGAACTTTTGCAATATGTGTCCTTTGAAACTGAGAGATGGAAGTTACAAGCATATTGTTTCCAAAGAAACGGAAGTCAGTAGGTTTAAAGTAGAGAAAACAAAACTATTAAATTTAAACATAGATTTCTCTACATATTTATTTATATTTTAAATAAGAATTTTAAGACTAAATACATATATAATTTTCCATGAGTACAATGAAAAGAATCAGAAAGTAAACTAAACGTTTGAATAATTCACCACAAAATCCCACAAAGACCAATTAGGTAACTAGCTAATTTGAATAGGTTTAATAATTTTAATGTATTTGAATAGTTGTATTAATTTTAGAAAATTAATAAAAATACTTACCTAATTTTAAAACTTATTAGATTACAAAAATTGTTGGTAACATATAAAAGAAGGATCGTTCAATGTAATGTATTGGAAAAGAAGGAACTAATAATCGATAGTTTTAAAAAAGTTAAAAATCAAGCTTACAATAACGAAATGAACCATTAACGAAGTTGAGATAAGCAAAATATTTTTGGACCATATCACAAAAAATGGATAGATTATTAAATAAAATAGCTCAAACTACGATAGGACTTTACACATATATATATATGTTTAAATATAAAAGAACAGTTTAACTTATTTTAAAACTTTTACAATTTTATTGACAAAAACACATTTAATAACACAAATGCTCATGTATTTAACAATTACTTATAAAGAGGAAGAATTTGTATGGCATTTAATATACGGGATGTTCCAAGATTCGACCGACGAAGAGGAAAACTCCCCATTGAAAATGGTGTCGCACAGCATGTTGAAGGTGTTAAAATTCGAATTACACATGCAAGTTATGAAGTCATGTTGGAACTAAAAAAATACATCTCTAACTACAAAAATTTTCATTTTATTAATTATTATAAAGATTGTTAGAAGAAACGCCCACTGACGGCATTGCACAGCAGTCTACAACGACTTAAAAACGATTCCCGGACCTGAACGCGTTCGAAGGTATGTTTTTGATATCTGCCGCAGTTATCAAATCCTCCTATATATCTTCCACCGTGTCCAGAGATCATCAGTTGGTACTGAGCGGGGAAAATAAAAGATCCTTAAGAGTATATTATGTCCAACAAGTATATTATGAAAGTTGTAAAGTGGAAACAACATTAGCTATATATATTTGAAAGGCGCTCGGAGTGTTAAACAAACACACGTTGATGCACACAAGTATATATATATTTAAATGTTCACTATATCTGTCGTCATACTGTGGATATACATAAATAGAATTATTCATTTAAAATAATTGTGCAAATCATTTAAATCATAAATGATATAAACACATAATAAACATTTATTTTTCTTTTTGTAGCATACACCGGGGTAAAAATTCACTTTCGTATTAAAACGTGCAGAATTTCCAATAAGGTCATGCCATATTTATTATTTCAAGCAGTCGTGTAATAGAGTAAATATATTAGAGTTTTATGTTTAAATTTATAACTTAAGCTGTGCAATATTCTCTTATTGTTTTAAATGAAATCTTGTGTTTATTTATAATGGGGAATTATTTATAAGGTTAAATTTATAAGTACCGAAAATATTTTTGTTATCATTACTGACGCAAATGTAAAAACACTGTGTTTAATTTGCATTTAAATAATATATATGTATATATGTATATACTGCTCGACATTGAAAATGCAACACCAAGAAGGAATGATAATAACGGAATGAAATTTGTTGGACCCATACATTATAGTAGGAAGAACAATTGATTAAAATTTCAGGAAATTTGGAGTAATATGTACTGAGAAAACAGTACATAAAGCAGCGACCGCTGTGAGCAATAACAGCACATATCTGCCTAGGCATTGAATCGAACAGCGATTGGATGACATGTACGGATAGAGCACTTCATGAAGTTTTAACACGATGCCACAATTCATCGATCGAAGTTACTAGTGAGTGGTGGAAGGCCAGTCGCTTTTCAACGATTAAACAATCATTTTCATTGGTGCGAGATCAGGAGAACGCGCTGGCCAGAGCAACAGTCGGATACATTCGGCATCAATGAAGATCCAGACAATATGGATAACTTGCGGTCGTGGATTGTGCTGCTTAAATGTTGCGCTTCGGAGGCCTTGAACATAGGGCAGAGCTATGGGGCTTAACACGTCAGAAATGTAATGGCTGTTATTCAGAGTGGCGGGAATGAAAATAAGAGGTGACCGGGACGTGTATCCAAAGGTACAACATACCATCAATCCAGGCGGTAACTCAGTATGCGGCTACCAAAACTCTGATTACCCTCAAAACTACATCACTGATATGGACGCCATTAATGTGTGATCAACGATGAACCTGGACGCAGGAATGGCTTGAAGTCACTTTTCAGACAAATCACAATCCTGTTTACAGCATCAAGATTGCCTTATCCGTATTTAACGGCATTATGAATAATGTACATTGCCAGCTGGGATTCGACATCATCATACTGTCCATAATGTGCAAAGATGTTATGGGTTTCCATTGGATACACCTCTCGATTACTTCATGTTCGTATTCCTAGCACTCTGAACAGCGGCCATTAAATTTCTGATGAGTTAAAGCCCGCCCCTCTGCCCTGTATTCGAGGCCTCCGTAGCGCAAAATTTAAGCAAGATAATGCACGACCGCAAGTTGTTTGTATTGTCCGGACCTTCTTTGATACAGAATGTGTTCGACTGTTGCTCTGGCCAGCGCTTTCTCCTGATCTCGCACGAATGAAAATGACTGTTTAATCGTTGAAAAGCGACTGCCCCCCCCACCACTCACCAGTAACTTCGATCGATGAATTGTGGCATCGTGTTGAAGCTTCATGAAGTGCACTCGTACATGTCATAAAATCACTGTTCGATTCAATGCCTAAGCAGATATGTGCTGTTATTTCTCACAGAGGTCGCTGCTTTATGTACTGTTTTCTCCGTACATATTACTCCAAATTTCCTGAAATTTTAGTCAATTGTTCTTCCTACTATAATGTATGTGTCCAGCAAATTTCATTCCGTTATTATCATTCCTTCTTGGTGTTGAATTTTTAATATCGAACAGTCTATATAAGCAAACTGAGGTAAAATGAAAATTAATCCGAAAACACATAAGGACCTTCTTCAAGGGAGCGACCTTCATGTAGCAAATGGAATATGAGAAGTTTCTGACAAAACGTGGGCTATTTAGCCAAAAAACACGTTTCTAGCCCCCGAGTTCTGAAAGATGAAAACAAGACCATATAGCAAAGGAATTAGGTAAATACATAGCCTTAAAAAGCAAATAAATTCATAAATAAAGTACAAAAATAAATACATCAATATAAAATTACAAAAATATAATAAATACAAAGACAAATTTAAAAAACAAGTATATTTAATGACCCCCCCCCCCACTCCCAAATCATCAAAAAGGGAGAACCCGCTTCGGATCTCTATTTTTTTTCTCTTTTTGATATCTCTCTTTTTGATGGAGAGGGGTTTAATAAATTTACTTGCTTTTTAAGTTTGTCCTTGTATTTACTTATATTTTATTATTTTTATATTGATTTATTTATTTTTGCGCTTTATTTATGAATTTATTTGCTTTTTAATGCTTTGTATTAATTGAATTCGTTTGCTATATGGTCTTGCTTTAATCTTTGAGACGCCGTGGGCTAGAAACTTTTTTTTTTTTTTTTTTTTTTTTTTTTTTTTGGCTAAATAGCGACTGTTTCGTCAGAAACATCTCGTATTCCATTTGCTACATGAAGGTGCTCACATGAAGGAGGCCCTGGTGTCTTTTAGGATTAATTTCCGTTTATCGTCAGTTTGTTTAGTTATTTATTATGGTTTAATATTTATTTTTTTGCATTTACGCATGGATTTATAAATACTCCGTTTAAAATTTATATAAAAAATTCAAGTTTATTTCTTCTATTTTTTAAGATTTATTATATATATATATGTTCTACATAATGACTGAGTAAAAAGCATTATTGATAGAAAATAATTAAAACATTTTTTTTTAAGTACTTTAACATTAAATCACGTTCAAGTTAAAATTCCCATTTAAAATGCTGAATTCAAATCCGTATATTGTTACAATGTTAAAATGTAACATAACAATTATACGGGAAACCACACAATTTACATTATTAGTGACTTTTCCCTGAAAATTTTACGATTTTATTTTAAAATAAATAACAAAATATTTCATAAAGATATATGTAAATATATATATATATATATATATATATATATATATATATATATATATATATATATATATATATATATATATATATATATATGTATATATATATATATATATATGTATATATATATATGTATATGTATGTATATATATATATATATATATATATATATATATATGTATATGTATGTATATATATATATATATATATATATATAAATATATATATATATATATATAAATATATATATATATATATATATATATATATATATATATATATATATATATATATTTATATATATATATATATATTTATATATATATATATATATATACATACATATACATATATATATATATATATATATATATATATATATATATATATATATGTATATGTATGTATATATATATATATATATATATATATATATATATATATATATATATATATGTATATGTATGTATATATATATATATATATATATATAAATATATATATATATATATATAATATATTTTGAATAAAAAATAAAAGGTTTTTTTTTTTTTTTATATATATAAAAAACTTGAAATAGAGTATTTATAAACCGATGCACAAATGCATCAGAAAGAAATATAAAAGCAAAATAAATAAATAAACTGATAATTAACGAAAATTAATCCCAGAACGCATGGAGGCCTTCTACAGGGCAGACCGCCGCATGTAGCGAATGGAAAATGCATTTTCTGAAGGAAAGTATGCTTTTTAACCAAAAAATACATTTTTAACCCACGACTTCATAGATGAAAGCAAAAGTAATTTTTAATGTTTGGTATTAACTCAATCCTAATCTTTAATTCGTTTTTTATATATTTTGCTTTCATATATGACAAGTTGGGGCCTAGAAAAGTATTTTTTGTCTAAAAAGACCACGTTTCTTCAGAAACTTCTCATTTTCCCGTCCCTATATGGGAGGAATCCCCTGAAGATGGTCCCCACATGTTTTGAAAATACTTTTCAGTTATTATCTGTTTGTTTATAAATAAATATACATTCATACATATATATATATATATATATATATATATATATATACGTACGTATGTATTGTTTAAAAATTTTTTTATTTCTTTTAAAGAGAAAATATGCTAAAATCTGCATAGACTAAATAAATTTTCGATAATTTTAATATTTTATAATTACTCATTGTTTAGTTTCTATACAGCAAATGTATTTGAAATTAAGTATATTATAACGATTTTAATAGTATTTGTTAAGAATACTATGTAACATTTATAGATTAAAGAAACTATTTAAGCTTTAATATTAGGGTTTTTATTAAATAAATATATAGCCTTCTATGTAATAGATACATAATATTAGTTTAAATTAACATTACCGCGTTATCGTGTTTTTTAAAAAAAGAAATGTCATTAATATAGGGAATTAACATAATAATTGCATTATTGTATTTAATTGAAACTGATTTTAAGTATTGTCTTCAAATCATATAAAATGTTGATTAACACAATTGTTTATATACTTAAAATTATTCAACACCTAGATAGTCTCAAATCTTATTCTAAACTAAAATCTGTTCAATCTTATAGTCATAAAAATGCTATGTTAATTAATTAAATCATTCATGGTTTTCTCGTTAAGTTTATAATATTTTTTTGCTTATTTTATTTTTATTTTTGAAGTAATTAATACTTTCATTTTTAGTTTTTACTTTCCCACATATGATGTTGCAGTATAGTTTGGGAAATTTGAATGCCCGACAAACTAGTTTAGCACTCCGCAAGTGTCCTAAGCCGTGGTGACCTCTGTTCTCTATTCTTCTTCTAGTGTTTATTGTTAATTTATGTTATTCTTTGGTAATATTTGTTACAAGTGATTTCATTTACAGTCGGTAACAAAAGTGTCCGAACACTAGCAAAAATCCCCATGTAAAAAAGTACACTTCATACGGTTTTGTTAAATAAATCCTTGTCGAATCCTGTTCTTAGTCAGTGTAAGAACATGATTCGATAAGGATTTATTTTACAAAACCGTATGAAATGTAGTCTTTTTACATAGGAATTTTTACTAGTGTGCGGACACTTTTGTTTCCGACTGTACCAAGATTTCAGAAACTATTCATGTTATTTTTTTAAATATAATTTGAATGGAGATGAATTTAATTTGTTTTAAAAATTACAAATCGAAATTTGTGGTGGTGTTATCGATATTGAGAAAAATTGTTTTCTACTGGCTCCTATCTCTAAGTAACATTATTTCCTGTAGGGAGGAGCTTCTGTTTTTAAAATGCCTAGTCCGTCCTTAAGCGGACTTTGAAGAAAAGTGCACATATGTCGAGAGTATAATAAATAGACATTTTTCTTTCAATTTGTAATTCAATGAAAAAGGAAATTTATTTTGTTTTTAATATTATTTTTTTGGAAATATATATATAAAAAAAATGGATTTGAAAGACATGGTTATATTATTATTAATTTTCCATAACACGATAAATTAGCGTGATATATATTTTTCTTATAAAATAAATTATATTGAGGAAGAGACATAATATCAGGAAACTGACTTAATTTAAAAAGTGTAAATAAGCAATAGAATGTTTTTCTGAAACCTTTCTATCTATTAACGAATCCTCATAAAGTAGAATTATGTGTACAGTGCATATTATATTTCGTGTAAAACCATTTTTATTTATTTATTCAGATTATATTCCACATTTTATTTAATAAATCTAAAAAATAATGTTTGGGTATGTGTTTCATATTTCTGGTGTCAGCATAACAGATTTTATTTTATTTTATTTTTAATAAAAATTTAAATTTTTTAATTTAAAAATAAATAATCTTGAAAACTGTAAAATCTATGCAAATCTCGAATTTCAAACATTATTTTCTCAATCCAACAGTGTATTTCTTATGTCATAGAATGGACGTAGGATAAACGGGAAATAGTATATTTTTCCATGGGTTACGCAAAGAAAATATCATATTTTATCTTAGATATAGAATATTGAATACCATATCACATGAAATTTTAAAATAAATTCTGGTAAATCGCTCGATATATTTTATAGAGAAAGCATGAAAAAATTATACTATATTTTTTATGCATTGCTTACAGTTGTAAATTACGTTTTATAACTTATATTTAGTTTCATGTGGATGTGCAAATAACAGATTTTGTTTTAAAACTTTTATGCATTGAATTAATAAATAAATATTTGCATTAATTATGCTTTTAAGTATTTATAAAAAATATTTTATGAACATCTGATTAGAAATATCTGAAAATTTGCTTGCAACATGATTTATCTTCTCGTACACAGGATTCGAATTAATAATTAAAATAACTATTTTATGTAAAAGTAACATTCTTTATATATATATATATATATATATATTATAATAATATAATTTAAAGGACGTTTGATATATTCTCCATTTTTTAGTGACTCACGTTATTTTATTTTTTAGATAACTTCGTCATGAGAAACGAAAATTAACAAACATAAACATTTAAAACGATTTTAAAAAAAGGTAAAATACATTAAAACTTTAAAAACCCGTTTAAAAGATTACCTTCGCTAGCGCTTTCGGCTGCATCACGCAGCCTTCTTCAGGCGTTTTCGTTCTTGTGAACCATCGTACGCTTGGCTATATATTCTTCTTTTTTCTTCTCTCTCTAAGATACTGCGCCATCTCGCGTCGATTTCTGTTTGGTCGGTGTTGCATGAACCCTCATTTGCTAAAATTTCGACTTTTTCACGTTTTGTGGCATATAAATAGTTATTATAGTTCGCTAATTTTTTGTAATTTTTAAAATATATTTCTATTTTTTCTTCTTGGTTTATTTTAGTTAAAGCTGTGGTTATATGGTTATATTTTATATCATTTTGGTGTTCTTTGATTCGTGTTTTTATTTTTCGCTTTGTCATTCCAATGTAGCAACCGGTTTTTTGGTCATCTTTGTTAAAGTTTATTTTATATATACCTGCAGTTTCAGAGAAGTCTATTTTATCTTTGTCGTTTCTGATTCTTTGGAAGATATTTTAGTTTGGTTTTATTGGTATATTAATATTTAATTTAGCGGCTTCGTTTTTAATTTTATTAGATGTACCTTTATTGTATGGAATTGGGGGGGGGTATACTTTTGTTTTGGTTTCTGTGCATTATCTATGTTATCAAGTTTTTTTATTCTATTTTTATAAAGTTTGTTTACTAAGTTTTTTCTATAACCCGCGTTTTGAGCTATTTCAGTGATTTTTTGGAGTTCTAGTTTAAGTAAATTTTCATTTGAGCATATGTTTATTGCGCGATTTATATAATATTGTATTGTCGCTATTTTGTATTTATATGGAGTCTTGCATTTATAATTTCGTTACTATTACTTTGTTTCCGGTATACGGTAGTTTCGAAGTTTAAGTTTTGTGTGTTTACTCTTGTGACGTCTAGGAAGTTAATAAGGTTGTTATTTTCTATTTCAAGTGTGAATTTGATGTTTGGGTCAATTTTATTTAATTTTTCAAGTATGTTTTCTGGAAGGGGGGGATAGTTACTGTTTATTGTTGCAAATGTGTCGTCTACATATCTGAAGAGATATAGAGATAAAGACATAAGTCAAACCTTAATCGCAGCCAGTAACCTAATTTTAAATGAAACCTATTTCAGATTCAACGATAAATTTTATAAACAAAATCAAGGCGTCCCAATGGGATCGCCCATCTCAGGCATAGTAGCAGACTTTAAATTAAGATTACTCGAAAACGAAAATATACTAACGAATTTCAAAGAAATAAAATATTGGTTCAGATATGTAGACGACACATTTGCAATAATAAACAGTAACTATTCCCCCCCAGAAAACATACTTGAAAAAATAAATAAATAAATAAATAAAATTGACCCAAACATCAAATTCACACTTGAAATAAAAAATATAACCTTATTAACTTCCTAGACGTCACGATAGTAAAAACAAAAAACTTAAACTTCGAAACTACCGTATACCGGAAACAAAGTAATAGTAACGAAATTATAAATGCAAAATGCAAGACTCCATATAAATACAAAATAGCGACAATACAATATTATATAAATCGCGCAATAAACATATGCTCAAATGAAAATTTACTTAAACTAGAACTCCAAAAAAATCACTGAAATAGCTCAAAACGCGGGTTATAGAAAAAACTTAGTAAACAAACTTTATAAAAATAGAATAAAAATACTTGATAACATAGATAATGCACAGAAACCAAAACAAAAGTATACCCCCCCCCCTCCCCCCCCCCAATTCCATACAATAAAGGTACATCTAATAAAATTAAAAACGAAGCCGCTAAATTAAATATTAATATACCAATAAAACGAAACCAAAATATCTTCCAAAGAATCAGAAACGACAAAGATAAAATAGACTTCTCTGAAACTGCAGGTATATATAAAATAAACTTTAACAAAGATGACCAAAAAACCAGTTGCTACATTGGAATGACAAAGCGAAAAATAAAAACACGAATCAAAAAACACCAAAATGATATAAAATATAACCATATAACCACAGCTTTAACTAAAATAAACCAAGAAGAAAAAATAGAAATAGACTTTAAAAATTACAAAAAATTAGCGAACTATAATAACTATTGAAATTTAATTTTTCCGACTGAGTGAAAATAATGCCTGGACCGGGACTCGAACCCCGGATCTTTGACTTACAAGGTCAAGGCTCTACCAATTGAGCTGTCCAGGCCGACATCCCGGTCAGCATTACTCACTCAGAAAACCTTTTAGGCAGAAACAATCTGTATAATAACTATTATTATGCCTATAGTATAATAACTATTACTATGCCACAAAACGTGAAACAGTCGAAATTTTAGCAAATGAGGGTTCATGCAACACCGACCAAACAGAAATCGACGCGAGATGGCGCAATATCTTAGAGAGAGAAGAAGAAAGAAGAATATATAGCCAAGCGTACGATGGTTCACAAGAGCGAAAACGCCTGCGTGAATGCTGCGTGATGCAGCCGAAAGCGCTAGCGAAGGTAATCTTTTAAACGGGTTTTTAATGTTTTTAAACATAAACATATTTATTTAAAATGTATGTTAAGTATTGCTACCTACTCAATATGAAACAACAAAAAATTTAAAGATAGTAAATTTGAGAAAAAATAGTTATTGAAAAATTAATTCGAAGTTTCAGTCAATATAGAAAAAAAAATCTCATATATTTTGAAATAAATTTTACCGTTCTTTATTTCGAAATATTTTCCAATGAAAACGAAGCTCTTTAGTTTAATATGTAAAACATATATTTCAGTGTATTTAAAATATCTTAAGGAGTTCGTTTTCAAATATCTATTTTATGAATTAATTTTTATATGTAGTAAAAGACACAATTACTGGAAATCGTAAATACAAATTTCGACCAATTGACAGCTTTTTGTTTTCTATCTAAAATAACGTATATTTGCAAATAAGTGTTTTCTTGAGAACTTAACATGTTGTTAAAAGTTAGTGATGAAACTGATCCATGTTTTCAAACATTCTATTGTCCAGAAGTAGTTCTTTTTTATTTTTTATTTTTTTATGTTTATTCAGAAATGTTTATTTTTATTTTCTTTTAACATTAAATACCAGTGATTGCTAATTACCCTGAAGAAGATAAACATGATCGGTTTTTCATCTCAGAAAAAAAAAAAAAAAAAAAAAAAACTCTAGCACTATATTTTTATTCGAAATCGTTCCATGATTTCTAAAAGCACGTTTCTGCCGTACTTTTCACGGATTTACTGAGAGTTATTAGTAAAGACTTATTATGAAGAGTAATGTATCCGATATCGAAATGTCACCTAGAAACTACGCCAACTCTAATTTTTTAAACATTCGAGAACTTTCGAAGGAAACTATGTGCCTGCTACTTATCGTCCAACGCGATGCGCGAGTGAGCGGTAATTGCTTATTTTTCTGAAATTCAGATTGATTTCTAAACTAATTGCCTTAAAATCTAAATTTTTATCAAAATCATTCAAGCAAATTCTAAGAAGATCAAGTTTCTACTATATTTTGTCACGGCCTAAGTTAGGGTTAAAAATGAAAGCTAATCTCTTCGAAAAAAAGGAGGAGGAATCTGTTGGGTCTCTCATCCACAAGAAAATTTAATGCTACTTTTTTTACCAAAACAGGTATATCCATTTCTGACTAAACCTGATTTCTGCAATGTTTTGCAACCAATGGATAAATGGTTAGAAACAAACGCGAATTTTCGTGTAAATGGGGATTAGTCCAACTAATTTTCAACACAACAATCATTCAACCCGAAACTTTAATTAAAATCGTTTTATACACTTCCGAGTAAACCCGATTTCTGCTATATTTTTCAACCACATGAGAAAAAGGTTAACAGAAAACGCGGATTTTTCTGAACACGAGGATATGTCCAATCGATTTTGCTTTTCCTCTCCCACAAAAATAAATAAATAAATAAATAAATAAAATAAAATAAAATAAAATAAAATAAAAATAAAAAATCACAGAACGTTTTATCTAATTCCAAGTAAACTCAATTTCTGACACATTTTTTAATTGTCGAAACACGACAGTGTAAACGCAAATTTTTCTGAAAATGAAGATATATCCAATTGATTTTTCACCACAAAAAACCTTAATCTTATACTTTCATTATAATTGTAATATCTATTCGTGAGTAAATCTAATTTCTGTCATATGTTGCAAACAGCGGATGAAGGGTTATGAATAAAAGCTACTTTTCTCGAAGAAGCGAGTATGTTGAATAAAATTTCCGCCGCAAAATATAACTTCGAACTTTCATCAAAATCGATGTGTTCATTTCCGATTAACCCCAATTTCTGCCATATTTTGCAACTGAAGAAAGAAAGGTTAACACATTATACGATTTTTCGTGAAAATGAGAATACGTTGAATAGATTTGATATCCTAAAAAACCCATAACACCATATTTGCATGGAAATATTTGTATTAGTTTCCGATTAAACCGCATTTCTGTCATATTTTACAACTGCCATTTAAAGGGCTAATAGAGAACGCGAAGTTTCTGAAGCTGAGGAAGAGTGCAATCGTTTTTTTTTTTTTTTACCCCACAAAAAAACAAACTCCAAACGCTCATCAAAATTGTTACATGTATTTCTAAATAAACCCTGTTTCTGCCATATTTTGAAAATGGCGGATGAAGGGTTAACAGTGATTTAAATTATTTATTATGGTGAGGAAAAGTCCTATTGATTTTGCACCAAAAAAAATAAATAAACTTATAACCCTAAATTTTTATCAATTTCACTATAGGCATTTTCGATTGAAACCAATATCTACTATATTTTGCAACTGACGGAAAAAGAGTTTAAGGAGAACGCGAATTTTCTTGAAGAAAAAGATAAGTCAAATAGATTTTGCAACCCAGAAAGCCCTTAACTCCAAACTTTCACCAAAATCGTTAAATATATTTTTGAGTAAAGCGAATTTCTGCCATATGTTGCAAAGGACGAAAGCATTAATAGCGAACGCGAATTTTTCCTAAAGATGAATATAAGTTCAATCAATTATGTACCTCAAAGAACGCCTAACACCAAACTTTTTTTTAATTTCACTATATCCATTTTCGGGTAAACTCAATCTGTGTTACATTTTGCAACAGAAAGTTAAAGGTTTAAATGTGAACGCAAATTTTCCTGAAACTGAGGATTAATTTAATCGATTTTTTACCCCAAAATCATATAACCTAAAACTTTCATTAAAATCATTATATATATCCCCGAGTAAACAAATTTCTGCCATATTTTCCGACTACAGGAGAAGAGGTTAACATTATACACAAATTTTCCTGAAGACGAGAAAATGTCCAATCAATTTTGCATCCCCTAGGCTATGAGAAAATGGATTTAGTTAGGTAGCACACCCCGTATCGGACCACATTTTACATCCCCTTGAAAAAAAAAAAAAAAAAAACCTTTTATGGTTGGTTGGTTGGCTTTTACGTCGCAATACATGAAAAACTTTTATGTAAACCTAATTTTGTCATATTTTGAAACCGCCGGACAAAATTTCAAGTCCAGTTATATAATTTTAATTACAATCGTAATAATATTTACAATTTTATATTTAATTATTATTTTTTCCCATTTTTACTTTCTTATACAGAGTGAAAAATGAAATTCCAATATATGTCTCTCTGTCGAGAGTGCCATTTATTAAAACCGCACATAGTCTTCGATTTAGATATTTAAAAATATATTCTTGAAAAGGGTACGAAAAAACATTTGTCCAGCTGTCATAGTTACGGATCAAGTACAAAATTCACAATCAAAATAGAGCAATGAGCACAGAAAATAGTTACATACAAGACTTAAAAAGTTAATATATTAATAAAATGAAAAAATTCAAATTCAAATCCTACTTTTTTAATAAAACATGAACTTCACACTATAATACTTTATTCTGAAGAAATTATCTACGTTTCTATCTCACACACGATTATATTTTGCAACGAAACATGTTAGATAGAGCTCCAGCACCTAAAATTAAAAATAAATTGTCGAGTCTTGCAAAATGTTTCAAACAAACATTTGATAAGATTTCAAATATATAAATGGCGCAGTATGTCCCATTGTGGACCTTGCGCCATTAAACAGCAATAAAATATATAAAATACATTACCGGATAATTTTACGTAAAAACGTGGGAAAGGTTTGTTTGAAAGACATTTGATACGTTTGGAGATTTATTTTTATCAGTTTTATTTTCATGAATATAACTTTATTGCTGATAATATATATATATATATATATATAGGGATTCTCTACATTATTAATTTTCTTATTATTTTTCCCTATAATAAATTTCTTGCGATATTTTGACACCTGTGAAAGATGCGGCATTAAATATACATATTCTCAGTTTATTTTAATTTTCCTATACTCCCCCGTTCAACTAAAAATTGCTCTTTTTCTAATTGTACTTTAAGTACTTTTTTCTTTGCAATAATCACCGGAACAACGATATTGATATATATATTTTTTTTCGACCATATTTATGAAGCAAAGGGGAAAAAAAAAAAAAAAAGGGGGTTAATATGTCAAATGTTAGAAATTTTTAACTGTAGCCGCAATTGTGAAAGCTACACTAATGTGTTTCATTGTAATTTTCGAATGCATATTTCTTAATATATAAATTTAAGCGCACATGCCATTTTTTCAAACGATATCTTCAGTAGGGAATCTCATATTCTGATTTTTTATTTAAATGAAGCGATAAATCGGGTGAAACGGTCGTTTGATTTAATTTATTGTCGCACTAGGGCTTTACAGCAAACTATAATATATGGTCGAGGTTTTACTGCTAAAACTGGTCTAGAGACACACAATCACAATCTGTCATCACAATTTCGACTGAATCCTGTGCTTTGATTGTCCGAGAATCCATACGCTGTTTCGAGCATAGACGATTCATAACAAATACACAAGGACCATAGGATAAACAGAGACCAATAATTCCAGCATACGATCCTTTCACAAGATCGTCGAGGGAGGACAGAACACAGCTACTATCCAAGCACGCACAGTATTCTTTGCTTTTTCGCTTTTGTTGCTCTAATTAGCCGAAAATGTAACAAAATATTTCTCAATGTTTATACAGGGCGCGAAATTTCCGCTCGCCAGCTCACCATTGGCTAGTGGAAATTTTACTGTGGCGAGTAAAATTTCGGTCTAAATGTAGATAAAATTCTTACAATATTAGGGATTTTTCCTCTGGTATGCCTATATTATAAATTTAAATTAAGATGTACTGATCCAAATTCATCATTTGAGATAAACATATTTCCCCCACTTGTGTATTGTAGTTTTTGAATCGATTTTTATAATCATTTTCATTCAATTTTGCGTCCTCTAAAATGATCTCTTTTCAAAATTGAATGTCTTCTATTTCCTTATAAAATAAAAGACATTGCGTAATTTCTCCTCTTTTTCCAGTAAACAACTTTCCATTAAACTTTTTCCAGTAAACCTATACTTAAAAAAAAAATAGAGTAAGTTAATCGTATTTTGTGACGAGTAACTTTTTTTTTTTTTTTTTTTTTTTTTAGCGAGTGTAATCTAAGTTGAAATTTCGGGCCTTGGTTTATTATGTTAGAATTTACAAAAGCGTCTTTAAAGTACGCTTACTACATTAATGTATTGTAAAATTGTTGTTAGTGTTCGCAATGAAATATAGCACTATAAAAAATCAGAAAATTTATATACATTATTAGTTACCTAAAATAAAGTTTCATAAAATTATAACATATGAGCTTTGTAAATAAAAACTATATGTGAATGCATTATTGCTGGAATTTTACTCCTTTACGATAAATTATCTTTATGTACTATAAAAAACAAAATTCCAGCATATTCAGATTTCAGAATATATTGCTTTATATATCTGATGCAGCCTTCTTATATATTGAAAAGAATTAGACTACCTCAGAATGTCCCACACCACTTCAAAAAGCATTACAAAAAAAATTGAAAAAGTTTAATTCATTTCCCTTTGACTTGAAGTTTGTCACATAGACTGTCGAAATTTCAAACATGGAAAAGAAATTTCTTCGTTGATACTTTTTAAAGAAATCTAAAATCTCTCCAAAGAAAATATTACAGTCCCGACAAAGAATAAATTGAAATAAAATTGAATGTCCTTCAACTTATCATTTTTGACATGTTTACAACAGACAGCCAATATATAAAT
This sequence comes from Salticus scenicus, assembly GCA_963930645.1. Taxonomy (NCBI): domain Eukaryota; kingdom Metazoa; phylum Arthropoda; class Arachnida; order Araneae; family Salticidae; genus Salticus; species Salticus scenicus. The sequence continues at coordinate 196,902,721 of OZ005653.1, forward strand.
TTCGTTTGAAGAAAATTTAAGTTAAATTTTAAACTAATACACCTATTTATTTTTGAAATAACTACATATGAAGTATACTGCAAATCAAAAATCTAAAAGTCCGAATATTTTTTTTTTAATCCAGATGCACTGTTAACAAAGTAAAAAATGTTATAAATATATTTGCAGAAGAATATCAATTTATAATTAAAAAGTATTATATCCGTAAATGTTTTTTGTAACAGCATTAGTTAATTTTTTAAACTTAGTCAAACTGTACAAAATAGATTTTTTCAAAGTTATATTTCATTGTTAAATTTCAAATAAGGTATTGCATTTTTTTTTTAAACTTTTATATTCAAATTGGTTTCACACAGAAATGTTATAATAAACAAATGTTTTATACATGCATAAAATTGTTGTCTCTTTTTTTTCTGTAAAGTGTTGTTTTATTAGATTTGTTATTGAACTGTTAAACTGCATGTTAATTTTTTATTTAAGATTAAAATCCAACTTAAACTATTGTGATTAACATTAACTTATTTAATAATTAGTATCAAAATCAGCAATAACTATGCTAGACATTCCGTAATGTCTGTGAAAGGGGAATATGTTATTGAACGTTAAATGATATACTGGTATCTCCCAGGTTCATCTGATACAATTAAAATATATATATAATTATGCTATTTGTTAAATTAGTGTATGGCATTTCAAAATTGGCATTTTATCGAAATTTCCCATTTTTCCTACATTTTTCCCATTACTTTTAAGACATTCTCCTTCCGCCCTGATTAACTCGTGAGCGCCATGTCAGTGAAGTTTCTAGCTTATAAAGTTTGCAAATCGTATATAAAAAACCAATTTTCTTACCAACAGTGTGTAAGTCTATCTGTTGAAAAAAAAGTTTTATTGCATATAAAGTATTGTTTTATAAACTGCATTTGTTCACACAATAAACAATTAATGCATAAATTGTGTAAGACTCCTAAGTACATAAATAATATATAAATCACGAAACAAAAATTACGTGAAACAGCCGTTTCAAAAATATACGACCACTAAACCAAACACCAAAGTTTTTAATTAATAATGAAATTTTCAACGTATTTCGTTTTTCATAATGAACTCATAAATAATTTTCGGCATAATTTCCACAAGTTTTCTAAGTAGTTCGTCTCAATTCCTGCCCAATCGAAGAAAACTGCTTAGTTTAAATGTGTGGTGCAATTTTAACTAATTCCGACTACACGCACTATTCTTGTGAGTATAGCGTACAAGTTTTCGATTAGATTCAGGTCAGTGTTACAAGATGATTAATCGATAATATGTATACTATTATCCAGACACCATTCCACAATGGACATTAAAATATGCACAGGACATTGTCCTGTTGGAATGGGAGGTAGGGATGCCCAATGTGTGTTTTTTGTAGACTAAAATATTGTTCATGCAAATTTTCATAGCCTATAGCGTTAAAACAATTTTCATGGAATAGTACGCTGCTTTTCCCGCACACAGGCACTTTCTCTTACTCATACTTTACTTTCTCTAACCCATGAGGTAGAGATAGTATTGTTTTTGAGTGGAATTTTCGAAATTCAGATTTTGTTATATTTACACGTTTTCAGGTCCCCTCAATCTAAAAATCATGTTTTTACAGGTTGGTCTGTGTGTTTGTGTGTGTGTCTGTGTGTCTGTCTGTTATCACCATATCTCAAAAACAAATTATGGCAGAAAGTTCAAACTTGTAATTCTAAATGTGTATCATATAGGGATGCTACACTAAACCTTTTTGTTGAGATCAAGCGAATAGTTCGTGTACAGGGACACCCAAGAGAATTCAAATACATTACGTCTATGGGGGAAATTGCAGGTAAGAAAAGTTTAACATCTATAGAATGCACTTAACCAAATGAAATAAGTGTATAATTTTTTTTTTCTGCGTAAAAAACATATTTGTAGGGAAATATTGTAGGGAAATCATTCACTGTTTATTTACAGGGCTACACAAACGAACTAAATTATAGTGCGACAATATAGCTAAAAATTAATGGAAGTATACTTTAGGTTGTACCATGTGTTATTAATATAGGATTCTATTTATGTGCACCATTTGATGTGTACATAACTTTCCGAATGTATACAGGGCTGTCAACCTTTAAGCCATAACATTCTTTTTAATTTGAAAGTGGAAGTGCTTTACTATACTATTTTACCATGTGCAGGATATCTGCTCAGGATTTAAAATTAAGTCCTCATAGCCATATGATAAATAATAATTTTTTTTTTTTTTTTCAAGATAAATATTCATAACTTGCTCTTTTGCATATTCACACGTTTTTAGGCTTCCGGAATTGCGAAGTGGAATTTTATAGTTTGGTCATTGACTGCGTCTGTTAGAGTAAATTAAAAACAAATAAATTCAGGCGATGAAAATGATGTATTTTAAAAATAATACGTTTGTCACTATAAAATTTTTAAAACAGGAATAAACTACTACGTCAGAAACGCCAAAGAAAAATTATTGAGGTGCAAACAGCTGTTTCGGTAGCCTAAAGCGTACCGTCTTCAGTGCACTGAAGACGGTACGCTTTAGGCTACGCCAAGTCTCCTGCTATTACTATAAAAGATTGTTCAAGATTGATAAGTTTCAAGGAATATTGAATGCGAAAGTTGTCTCAGTAAATTTAAATGAACTTTTGAATTTAATAACAGATTTGAATTCTAAATAAATATATGTACAATAATGAAACAGGGGTTTCGGGGGCGCTGTAGCCCCCTCACATAAAAATATTTATCAAATAAAGCTGTTCTGAAGCCTAATTTGAATTGTTTTAAGTTTTAACAAAGATTTACGTAACAGTACCCATTATTTTACCATTTAATCTCTAATCTATTCTTATAGTATTAATTTTCAGGGTAAAAGAAAGCCGTATGAGTGGCAAACCAGATTATTAAATTACTTTAAGTAAACTAAAATAATCTGAAAAGTTTCGAAGTGTACACTGTATTACTTAAAAATTATTTAATATATCCAAATTTTTTAATGTAATGTTTTATTCTAGATATATTTAATGTAAAATTATATAAGTTTGTAAACTTTGTAAACTATTATAAAATGTTATTATAAGCATTAAAAATAACTTACACTAATATTTCAAATATTGTAATATTTATTTAAGAATTTATGACTAATTTTTGAAAAGTCAAAGAGTATGTTTCTCAGTTGTCAACATTTAAGTCGTAAGTATATATAAAAAAGGAATTACGCTTACAAATAAAGAACTGTAAAAAATCTAAACATTAATCCAAGGTGAAACAGGCGTATTTTTCTTTACAAAAAATTAGTATGAACCATTATATCTTTGAGGAAAATAAAAATAAATGCTTAATTATATGACTATAATAAATTATTCTTAATTATGTTTATTTTATAAAATATTATAAACTTCTAAATGATTCAATTTTTCTAATTATGTCTGTTTTTAGGAAATTCAGTCCTAAGTTATAATAGTTATGAAGGCACAATCCTCTATGATTTTTTTTAATATACTATGCGAATTGCTGCTATTGATTGTTTTCCATTTTTAACAAACTTGTGATTGTGCGTTTATTGAAGATGCGCTTAGTTTGTGGAGTTTGCGTTCCTGCAAACTCCATCTTAACTTAAATACTTAATTAGATTACTAAGAGAACCAGAGACTTGGATTGAACAAACAATAAGAGTTTATTTGAACCAGATCAATGGGAGGGCGGCCTGGTAATAAAACTTAGCTCAGTCAGCGTATTACTTAATCAAAATGTATGAACTAACAATTTAATTAGATAATCTTAAATATCTCACCCCAGCAGATAGTCGAAGGTGTAGAGACGGTTGCACTCGTACTCCGCTACTACGACTTCACTATGGATCAGAGGATTCCCTTCAGACCCAACTTTACCTTTCCGAATACTAGTAGATACGCACACCAACACTCATCACTACTTAACTTCACGCAACTAAATCTCCACAACTCTACTTCTCGATATTCACCAAAATAAGATTCATCACCATCCACTATAATATCCTCCAACATCCACACCATCTACTAAAACCATCATATTTTTATACTTCTTCCTACACCCTCCTTTCACTACATTTCCATCCGTCCTTTTAAAAATCACTTCTAATTTATCTAATATTCAAAATCTAAGTCTTTTATTGCAGCACCCTGCCGACACAAAACTAACTCGACCTCAACCTTCACCGAGTCACTGGCGACGAAGAGATTTTAACCGTCCCCACTTTCTACTTTGCTGGATCCAGCTTAATTAAAACAACTGTGGTGACGTTCTGACGTCTCAACCTCACAAGTTAACATAAAAGATTCCGATGTGATGCTTACATAACATTCTTTTTCTCTGCATTCAAAACCATAAAGACAAATTACACTTTAAGGAGTAAGATAAGATGTATTGTGTATAAATAAAATTTAAAAACAATTTAAAATAGTTCGAGGAATAGTTTTATATGACATATATCACACATGTTAACACATATGTTAACATAATATTCTGTAATATAGTTAGTACTTGCCCATTTTTTTCCACACCACTTTATTTTTAGAATAATATTCTTCAAATGTAATTACAATTAAATAAAAAGAAAATTGTACTAAAAAATCCAGTGTAAAAAAAAAGGCGGATAATCACAATTTTACAATGTATCAATTAGAATGTTGGCAGGTATGCATATGCTATATTTTAGGAAATGGCTGTTTCCTTCTGCTTAGTACATACATACATAAAAAATAAAAATATGTTATTGAATTAAAGTTTATTCCAATTTATTTCTATCAACTTCATGTGTACCACTTCTTGAAAATTTCTAGTCTTAATCCAATCTTAATCAATTGAAATTTGATTGGTCGTTTGGACTTTTATTAAAATTTTCTATTAAACGTATTATTAATAGAAATACAATCTCCAAAAAACTTGGTAACTACGTTAATTAAAAAAATGGCTTGAATAATAAAATAATAAATATTTGATGGATACATTTTTGTCTTGCTAATTGAGAATGCGCATTCGATGTGATGTGTAATCGTACAAATACAGTAAGCCATATGTGAGGTAATGATGCATATTTCTAGAAAATTTAAATGTAATAAAGGGATTTCGTTTACAAATTACTTATCATTTTTTTATTACATTAAGTCATATTTGTTCAATATTTCATACTCAATCAAACATGGAGATACAGGATCCTTGTCCACTTGATTTTTCCTTAATTTCTCTGATTCCAGTTGAAAACGCCTTTACAGAACTTAAGAGGAAACTGATAAAATATTTAGCGTTTCAGGCTCAATCTCTCTCTCTCTTTATATATATATATATATATATATATATATATATATATATATATATATATATATATATATATATATATATATATATATATATAATATATGTGTGTGTGTGTGTATATATACTTAATGATGCAAATGCAATAAAAAATAAATATTTTCATCAATTTCAAATAAGTAAGAAAATACCCACAAAGCGCAGATTTTTTTATTAATTTGAAATGCATATTATGCAAGAAAAGTTTTACATTCTTAGCATATATTTTAACTGTCAAGTATTAAATTATATTTCAGATTTAATGATATATTAAGAGAACCATAAAACATGTTTCTTCGTTTGGTCTAAAGTTGTTTTTGTTGGACCAATTATTTATTATTTTGATTGTAAATAATTTAACATGAAAACGCAGGTATGAAACAAACTGGTGGAATTTCTAGGTAATTAATTATGAAAGATATAGATTATTGATTTACGAAAGAAAGGTTTCTACTAAATAAGAAAATTAATAGCAGTAATTGCAAGAAAATAATTATCCAAATGTTATTTCTAATTAAAAAATATATATATATTTTTTTTTTATTACTTTCTTATACAAAGTATAAGGATGCTTAATTCTAATTTATTAATTAATTGCTTGCTTTCCTTTACTTATTCTTTACAAATTAAGTTAAAAAACTTACCAGGAAATTAAGTACACTTGATTCAGCTTAGATTAACCATTAAACAAAAATTAACTCAGCTATCAAATGCAACTAACTCTCAAAAATTAACTTCTAATAACCTTGTTAATCTCTTAAGTTACAAATACCGTTAAAGTAAACCAAAATTAGTTAACCTTCTTTCGTCGTGTTAGTTATAATTTCAGTACAACTAGTACCTCCAGCAAATTCAAGCTAAAGTCCGCTCCACTTAACTTTCCAATATTACTACTGTTAATTCACAGAAAGTTAATTTCTCACTCTAAAAAATTATGTAAACAACAAAACTGTGCTCTCTTGTCGTTGCGATAGCAATTCGGTCAGTACAACAAGAACCCACTGCTTTACTAAGCTACCATCCACTCAGCTTCCTCTTACTTAGACTACAGTACTTAGAAAGCCTCAATTCCTAATTTCTAACTATAATCTACCAGCAATCTTCAAATATTAAATAACTAATTTAATTAATTATTTTATTTAAATTAGTTTTTTTAATTACATTATTTTTTTACGAGGGTGTGAACGAGGGTTGTTCTACGAGGGTGTCTGGTCCAAATTAATCTGTGCTGCACCTCCAAGTGCTCGATGGGGTCGTTTTGCAGTCATCGGGCTACCAACGCGGGGTACCATCCCCCCGTGGTGGATCAAAATTGCGATGGTTCCTCTTTCTCTTCTCCATTTGGCCTCCCTGCGCATAGTAATTTCGCTCTCAATTACCAAAAATTAATTCAAAAACTGGCGTACAGACAATAGCAAGAAATTAAAACTTCTTCACACACCATAAATTTTAAATCAGCACAACCGGTTTCGAAAGGACGTAGCCTTTCTTCATCAGGTGCAAACACGTGCAACTGCCTTGGAGGCAAAAGCAAGACTGAAAGCAGGACAAAATCCAGAGGGGGAGGAGCAACACAGACAACCAATAGGAAGCAACATGCAGGGCAGGACCAATCAGAGAGGAACACACGTAAACACACACCACAAAAAGAGGAGGGAGGAAAGGAGTAAACAATTATTTTTTTTATTTTTTATTTTTTTCAAAAATATTAAACTAATAAGAAAATTTAATAAAATTTATCCATTAATTATGCATTCAGCACAATCAGAGAGGAACACACGTACACACACACCACAAAAAGAGGAGGGAGGAAAGGAGTAAACAATTAATTTTTTTTTTATTTTTATTTTTTTCAATAATATTAAACTAATAAAAAAATTTAATAAAATTTATCCATTAATTATGCATTCAGCACTAATAGTCATACTATAAAAAATTCCTATGATTTTGTTATGAAGATAAATAATTTGAATCCTGTAACTTTCTCAATGTTACCTCTTGATGTGAAGTCTTTATTTACTAACGTCCCCACTGAAGGTGCGCTTAATTGTTTAGAAAAAAGGTTACGCGAATTTCATTATTCTGACATTAGAATCAAGGAATTTGTCAATCTAACTAAACTCTGTGTTTCCCAAACTACTTTTGAATTTAATAACAAATTTTATAAACAGTGTGATGGTTTAAGTATGGGTAATCCTTCTCCTATTCTTGCCGATATTTATATGCATTATTTTGAGGAAAAATTATTAAAGATGTTAAATTTAAAATTCTGGTTACGTTACGTAGATGACACTTTCATTCTTGTTGAAAATCCAATTGATATTTCTGCCATTCTTAATATTGCTAATGCTATTGATCCCCATATTCAGTTTACCTTCGAGTTAGAAAATTGTAATAAACTTCCCTTTCTTGATGTTTTAGTTACTAGGTACGATTCCTCTTTTAAAACCTCTGTGTACAAGAAACCTTTCTCTGTTTCTAACCCTCCCCATTCTCTCTAATCATCCGGCTAAACAAAAAATAGGCACCTTTTACACTTACGTGTATCGTGCCCTTAAAATTTGTTCTGATACTTCTACTCTTAAAGAAGAACTGAATTATTTAAAGTCTGTTGCTATTAAAAGAGGTTTTGTACCCTCTATAATTGATAAAGCTCTCAAAAAGTTCAGTAGGCCAACTTATAATGCTACTCTTTCCATTGATGATAAAATTAAACCTGATAATCTTGTTGTCTTACCTTTTTATCCCCCTTTATGTTTTAAATTAGCCAAAGTTTTGAAGCGTTTCAATTTTAACGTTATTTTTAAACCTGTCAAAAAATTCCAATTCCCTTCAACCAAATCCCCTGTTCCTGAGCTTCAAAAATGGGGTATCTATAATGTCCCTTGTAATAACTGTGATTTATCTTATATTGGTCAAACTAAAAGAAATCTTGAATGTCGTTTACGTGAACATTCTCGGTATGTTGTTAATCAAGAAATTTCTAAATCTTCTATTGCGAAGCACAGTTGGGAATTTGATCATAGTTTTAATTTTAAGAGTGCCCAAATTATCTTTCATGCCAAACGCGTTTCCGAACTGGATTTTTTGAAAAATTTAGCTATTTATTTTAATCGTGATAAAATTGTCAATGAAAAATCTGATTCCACTTTGCTGTCTACAGCCTGGAAAAATTTGTTTAATTCAATTAAATAATTTCCTTCATTATGTTTATAACATCATATTAGTTATAATAAAATAATTCTAATAAAAATAAAAATAATAATAATTAATGGATAAATTTTATTAAATTTTCTTATTAGTTTAATATTTTTGAAAAAAATAAAAATAAAAAAAAATTAATTGTTTACTCCTTTCCTCCCTCCTCTTTTTGTGGTGTGTGTGTACGTGTGTTCCTCTCTGATTGGTCCTGCCCTGCATGTTGCTTCCTATTGGTTGTTTGTGTTGCTCCTCCCCCTCTGGATTTTGTCCTGCTTTCAGTCTTGCTTTTGCCTCCAAGGCAGTTGCACGTTGTTTGCACCTGAAGAAGAAAGGCTACGTCCTTTCGAAACCGGTTGTGCTGATTTAAAATTTATGGTGTGTGAAGAAGTTTTAATTTCTTGCTCTCAATTAGATGTATTTAGGCCATGCAATTTCAAAATCTTCTAAATTTTCGCTATGCGCCCAAAGACTTTCTTTCATTTCCCAGTGGATTCACGTATTCATTTTTTTTCTAAATCTCATTGTTTCTATCTCGTTCAGCTTCTCTTTCTTAAATATTATGTGTTGTTTCCTTCCCCTTTTCAAATGGCCTCCACTTTTGGTCTTAATTATTGTGTGCACCTTTAGCGGCTCCCCCAGTGGTTTTTTTTCTCTCTCCCTGCCTAAGTTTAAATTTGTTTTAATTTCTGTTAAGTTCTGCTTATTTCGAAACTCAGATAGTAAGTGCGCTTATTCCAAATTGCATAGCATCCAGGAGCGTGTCTGTGCGTTTCCACCGTGTTATCTTGGAGGGAGTGGTGTGCAAGTCGAACTATGTGTCCAAGAAGCAGAAGTTGCTACCCTGCAATTCCCGAGCTCTGGTGTTCTAGTCACATTGCTGCCCAGAAGTGACGTAGCAGTTCCATCTAGTTCCTGATGATGATGGATGAAGTCTGAACGAAGAATCATCGGACACAGCTCGTTCTATTTAGCGATAGATTACTGTTTGGTGCAGGCAGCTTCCATGCGGTGACCTGGCGATTTGTTCTCTCCGGCGAACGGCATCCAACCCGTTAAGCTTGGCCGAGCCCAGGCAGGAAGGGGCCGTCCAAAGGGTTCTAAGGAAGAATTATAATCCTGATTTTTAAAATGGATTTTGTATCTCACATAGCTCACGAATGAATGATCGTCGAATGTTGCAAATGTATATGTGTGACTGTCATGATTTTTAGTTGTACACCTACAACTTTGGTCTTAATTCGAACTCCTGTTTTAGACATATCTATGACTTAACACGAATTTTTTGTGACGTCTGTATGTACGTATGTGTATTGGACGCAGAACATTGCAAAGTGGCATATAGGCGTAATAATAACATCTAGTTGTGCACTTACCTTTTTGGTATTGCTGTGACTTTCCGTTTTGGAGATATTTACGAAAATTATAATCATAATGGCCTAAAATACAAAGGTTTCGGCCACAAAATATGACCAACCATCATAGATGATTTCAAAAGAAGCTACCGATAAAGCCCGTAATGATATTGTTATGAATGTTGTCCATATTTTTGCGTGTAGAAAGCAATTCTTAAAGACAAAATCCGGTTCTAGTGGAAGAATGAATTTTAATTAATGAATATTCAGCTCGTAAATAGAGGCCAAATAATATTTTTCTAAATGTTATCGACATTTTTGCTTGCAGAAAGTATATAAACAGTTTCTAGTCAACGAATTTACTTTATTTGATAAATATTCAGTACGCAGATAGAGTCTATAATGATATTGTTATTGTGTTGATTGAGTTGCCGACATTTTTGCGTGTAGAAATTTAATCCTAATGACATAAACAGGTTCCAATCGATGAAATTCAGAAACAATTTGAAAAAAACTGTTTTTGTACTAGGAAAACAATAATGAATATTCTGAAAACAATCCAATTAAACAGTCATACTTACTACAGAAATCAAATAGACATTGCTAAATACACTATAAATCAAAAATTTCGCTAATTCAGGAACAACTGAAAATTTCAAAGTCTGAACGAAATTTGAATTCATCGAGGGTATTGTCAGTGTTTTATAGAATTTAAAAGGTAGTTTTGCGCTCGAACTATTGAGTCAGTATAAAAAATTTCAGAACTCGACTGCTATTGAAGTTAACAGTTTCCAAACTTTGGGAATCCTGTACTATCACGTTTTAAAGCCTAATTTTTCGCGACGTCAATGCCTACTCTCGTGGGGGAAAAAAACTACCATTTGTTTCCATTTTTACTGTAATACCGTATAGAAAGTAGCATGTAAAGATATAGGCAAATACTAGTCTGCAATCATCAATAATCTCTCTTCCTTTTTTATAGTCTTGTTAGTCATTTATAGAACACTAACAAAGCCCCGGTTCGGGAACGAACCGAATTCCGAATGCGGGAAAAATTTTAAAATCAAACTCGAAACGTACAAAACTCGGCCTGACGCTGCCTGCGTGCCAATAGATCAAAGTGTGTTAACGAAACCATTTTTTAATTAATGAAATCAATGAAGGTAGTGAATCACCGAATATTTTTTCTCGCTTTGCTGGTCACTATATTTAAAGGAAACTCTTTTCTATATCGCTTTAGAAACAAAAATAAAATTTAAAGAAATCATGAAATTGTTTTTAAGCCCAATTTGGTTCCTCGCTGCCTTTGGCAGCGACCCACTCATTTGCAGTCTCTCGGGCGTCTGTCCCTATTGCCTGTGACAGTAGCTTACCAATGGGCTTCCATTTGGGTGCTTATCAGATGACAGTGTCGAAACAGACAGTATCGAAAAAATTGAAGTAGCCATTTTATATTTGAATCCCAGTTACATATGAACAACACTATACGTGGTGTTCATAATATTTTCTTTCACGTTATTTTCTATATTTATTTGATTTACTCGATCAACCTTAAAATGACAACAATTTCTCACGAAATATTATATTACAATGTGCTATGATCGGCTGCATCTATCGCATGACAAAATTAATTTTTGTGGTTATAATAGCAGTAGAGTTAAGTAATATTAGTTTGTATATAGAAAAATAAATAATGAAATACTGAAATATGTAAACCTGATCATGGTACAGCATTAATAAAGCTCCCCTTGTTGACTTTTGAATTTTTATCGTCACTTTACACAAAAATAAAATATTTATGTGATTATTTTGTTTTGTTTCTTTCTTTTCGTTTTCCTTTCCTTTTTTTTTCTTTTCTGTTTTCCAACATTTTATAATTTATTTATATTTTCTATGCGCTACTTGGCTTAAAGTGGCTTTTACGAAAGCGGAGTCCTAGGCGAAAAATGTCTGATCTATTTCAGCAACAAAATTTTAAAAATTATCCAAGATTATCAATAAGTAAAGATCTTTAATGTAATTCTGAATTAGCTTTCATGCATGCGCAATTCATCTATTTAACATACTATTTAAACAAAAGGGGGGACAAAATCAAAATTGAGGTATATTATTTATTTTTTTCTTTTTGCTTTACTCCATTTTAATATTCTCATTTTTTTCATGTGCAGGAGCAAATTTAATATATATATATATATATATATTTTTTTTTTTTTTTTTTTCCCCGCGTGAAGCATATTTTATTTGATGTTGGAAGAAAAAAAAAGTATACATATATATATATATTGGCAACAATTAAAAATTTAAATATCCAATTTTAAAGCTTTTCCAGAATATTATTTTCACATTTTAATTAATTTTAAAAAATCTAATCAAAATTTCGTTACAAATTTCGTTACAAGATACCAAATGAAAGGGGCATTGTTTTCTGATTCCGTCGGTTTAATTAATTTATCGATCGGACAATTAGATTTTTTTAAATTAACTCAAGTATGAAAAGCTGGTGACAGTTTTTTAAATTAACTAAAGTATGAAAAGTTGGGGGAACACTCTTTGCCATTTATATATAGAGAGATTTATAGAATTCAGTTTTGCGCTATAAACCAATAAATCTTTCAGGAAAATTCCGGAACACTGTTCATATTGAAGATAAAGCTTCTGAAATTTCGCAACCCTATGCTACAAATTTTTGCCAAATATGGTCGCGATGTAGCGAAATCCGATGCCAAATTTCAAAATTTATGCCAAGACCAAAATATGCGTTGGCAACAAACTTCACTGTAAAAAAAATCTGTAGTTTGTACAAGACTACTCTGTATTTTTTACAGAAAAGAGCTGTTTTAGAGAAAAAACAATTTTTTTCTGTTTTTTTTAACCCTTTATCTGTTTTTTCCCACTTTTCTGTTTTTTAGCATGCTGAATAAAAAAATTCTGTAATTTTTACAGAAATATCTGTATTTTTAAAAGAAAAGAGCTGTTTTTAACAAAAAACTGATTTTTTCAGTTTTTTATCCCTTTTTCTGTTTTTTTTCCCCTTTTCTGTTTTCCCCCTTTTATATTTTTCAGAAAAAAAAAAAAAAAAGTCTTGTGTGAAGCAACCACACGACTTCCATTACCCACTATTATACGTATTATATGCACTTTTTGGAGATAATGTGATCAGAAGACACAGAATTAACCTAATGGAACTTTTACAGAAAGAGAAAGTTAATACACGCGTAAAGACATATAAAACAGTTTACATAAACGAGTTAAAAAAAAAAAAAAAAAAAGTAGATTTTTTTTTTTTTTTTAGCACCAATTTCCGAGATCTAAAACTGATCTATCTGATCAGGGTGACTATTAATTTTCCTGTAATAACCACGTAAATCATGAGAAAGGATATCTAAAATGGGTTAATGGGTAATTTTCAAAAAATCGTTAGAGCCGTTTTTGAGATACCGGCTTTTACCAAAACTTGGCATATTCAATTGTTGACCGGAAAACAACAATTACATACAAAAGTATATTTAAAAGAGGATAATATTGCAAGTTTGAAAAAAATCCATACTGCCGTTTTGAAAGGAACGCACTTACAGTACCTGAAATTCAGCTATATGTACAGGACGCCTATCAATTTTCCTGAACTAACCAACTATATAATTCGAAAGTACATCTAATAGAATGTTTATATAGCAATTTTGAAGAAAATCGTTAGAGCCGTTTTTGAAATACGGACATACGGTCCCACTTCCGGTCTCCAATGTCCCACTTCCGGTTTTTCAATTTCCCCCAAAATTTAGAAAATCCATCTTTACACCAGACCTGTCTCAATTCTGAAGTTTCGTTGTTCTATCTTTATTAGTATCGGAGATATAATAGTCAGAAGATTCTCCCCCCCCCCCCAACACACACACACATTCACACTGACCAATTGCCAAAGACCACTTTTTTGGACTCAGGAGACCTTAAAACATGTAAATCAGGTGAAATCTCGATATCGAATTTTCGGACCGAATACAATACTTCCAATTACCTACGGTAGTCGGGTAATGGAAGTAAAAATAATGCTAAACAAACATAAGTGCACTGTTCTTTTCTCAGTTAGTTCTAATGAAATGTAATCGAAATCGGAATTCAAATATTACTTATAGTAAACTTCTTTAAAAGTCCACCTCTATTCAAGTTTGAGGTCCACACGGGCCGAAATTTTGACGCCCGGCCCGGCATGAAATCGAAAAATCCGGCCCGACCCGTTTATTTTTTACCAGTGTACGGTCCAGCCCGACCCGGCCCTGCCCGGACAAAAAATGATAATAACAGGCTCGACGCGATTCCAAAATATGTAAAACGGCAACAACAACAACAACTTAAGGATAAACATAGTTAAGATAAAAAAATTCTTTTCTGTACTTGGATTAGAAATTTAATACCAGGAATAAATATAAAATTAAAAAAATATATATATATGTAGAGTTTGTTATTAATTCTAGTTATTCTCTTTCTTTTTACTTCTATTACTGTTGGTAATGGAAATATTGTATTCGGTCCAAAAATTCGATATCGAGATTTCACCTGATCTACATGCTTTAAGGTCTCCTGAGTCCAAAAAAGTGGTTTTTGGCATTTGGCCAGTGTGTGTGTGTGGGGGGGGGGGGATCTTCTGACTATTATATCTCTGAAACTAATAAAGATAGAACCACGAAACTTCAGAATTAAGACAGGTCTAGTGTACAGATGAATTTTCTAAATTTTGGTGAAAATTGGAAAACCGGAAGTGGGTCATCCGAAACCGGAAGTCCATACCTCAAAAACGGCTCTACCGATTTTCTTCAAACTTATTGTATGAACATTCCATTAGATGCCCTTTCGAATGATATAGTTGGTTAGTTCGGGAAAATTGATAGGCGTCCTGTACAAATATCTGAATTTCAGGTACTGTAAGTACGTTCCGTTCAAAACGGCTGTATGGAATTTTTTTTCAGATTTGCAATATTAATCCTCTTTTAACTATCCTTTTGTATGCAATTGTTGTTTTCTTGTCAACAATTAAATATGCCAAGTTTTGGTAAAAGTAGGTGTCTCAAAAACGGCTCTAATGATTTTATTTTAAAATTGTTACATAAACTAATTTTAGATATTCTTTTTCATGCTTTACGCGGTTATTACAGGAAAATTAATAGTCATCCTGATCAGATATATCAGTTTTAAATCTCGGAAATTGGTGTTTAATTATGTAAACTCTGTTTTATATGTCTTTCCGTGTGTATTCATTTTCTGTTACTGGAAAATTTTTAGTTGTCTATTTCATTCGGTCAATTCTATGTCTTCTGATCACATTATCTCCAAAAAGTGCATATAATACGTGTAATAGTGGGTAATGAAAGTCGTGTGGTTGTTTCACACCAGATTTCTTTTTTATCTCTGATTATTGGTATATGGTTTATGACTCAGACTAATTTAAACTTATTGGCCACTAGTACCATTATCATCACTCAATGTTGTTCTAATAAAGAAAGAAAGTAATTGCATGAATATATAGATTACAGTCAGAATGTTGATATTCTATACTATTAATTTTTATTAATTAAAAGAAAGATGTATATTAATAACTTTAAGGTAGATTAAATTAGGGTTATTGTGGAACCCAATAGATCACGCCTTAATCATCGGAATGCCTTTAATTATATTTTTGGACTGATTTATTTTAATTTCAATATCCACCATAGCGTAATTCCTATAAGATACACCCTATAATCCCTATACACTGCTATTCTTCATTCAAGAACTACAATTTTAGAAATGGCTACATCTCAGTATCTAATGAACATCTTAAGTTTTTTCACTATGTGTTAGTCAAATCTAGATGCGGGTCGTAATTTTTTTATCCCCTTTCATTCATTTTAATTTTAATTAAAATAAATTTATAATTATATTAATATAAATTAATTACATTTTAGAAATTGTAAGCTTGATTGCCATACATTTTAATAAAATTAAAAAATTAATAACCTTAATATTTAATACTATATTACGATTTGATTCGGACCAAAATAGTAAATTTTAAAAATGTAAATGTAGAAAAAAAACACATGTACAACTATAATTAATAGATTGTTTACTTCCCTTGGTGCCAGACTACTGCTAAATCACCGAAAACTTCCGATGATTCATTCAAATAACTCTTTTTTTTGTTGTTGTTCTTTCTTTCTATGCGTTAAAAAAATCCTTTCTGTTCAGTCTGAAGTAAATTATGATTCAGCTTTGTTGCTCGCTACTCTTTGTTCAATTAGTTTTCAAATCAGTCCTAAGTTGAAAATAATATTTTATTTAGACACATAAGTGGTCATAAGTTTATGTAATTTGTGATTTCCGGACTCTATAGGAAAGTATTGTAATTATGTCAAAAATTCCAGTTTGAAATTTTGGTGTTTCTACACGTTTTGAGGTCCCATGAATTCATATATTTACTATTTTTACGTGATGTGTGTATGTATGTGAGTGAACACGATAACGTCTAAACGCTTTGTTCGAATGAGCTTAAAGTTAGTACGTATATTGTAGGTCATGCACGAACCCTATTGATTTTGGTGAACACTTCTAGTTTTTTTTACAGGGACACAAAGAAAAACTCTTTATCATTATGGTCTATGGGCCCAAATTTTTTAAAGTGCGATAGCGTCTAAATGCCTTATTCGACTGAGCTGAAAAATTATACACATGTTATGAGTCACTGTCACATGAACTGTATGAATTGTGGGAAAACTAGCGTTTATGGATTTTTTACAGGACACAAAGAAAAATTCTTTATCATTATGATCTATATGGGCCAATATTTTTAAACTGCGAGAGCGTATGCTTTATTCTATTCAGTTAAAAATTTATACAATCATGCTATAGGTCACCGTTGCACGAAGTGTATAAATTTACTACGTATAGAATCTAGCAAGTATAGAAATTTTACAGGAACACAACAAAATATTCTTTATAATTATGACCTATGAGCTCAAATTATTCGAAGTGCCATAGCCTCTAAATGCCTAATAAGATTGAGCTGAAAATTTATATACTTGTTAAAAGTTACTGTTGCTCGAACTGTATAGCTCTTGGTGAATCTGGTACTTATACTCGTATTTTTTTTTTTACAGGAACACAACAAAATATTTTTTTATAATTATGGCCTGTGGGCTAAAATCATCAGAATCTAAATGCCTATCCGATTGAGCTGAAAATTTATATATGTACTGTTGGTCATCGTAGCATGAAACATAAAGATTCTGTTGAATCTAGCACTAAAAAGTTTTTTTTTTATTTTTTTCAAACAGGGACACGAATTAAAATACTTTATCATTGTGGTTTATGGGCTCAAATTATTTAAAATGTGATAGCGTCTAAATGCCTTATCCGATTCGTCTGAAAATTTTTATGCATGTTATAAGTAACCATCACACGAACTTTATAGATTTTTGGTGAGGGGTTTATAGGTTTTAGGTACTTATAGGTTTTTACAGGGACACAACGAAAATTTATCATTATGTTCTATGGGCTCAAATTATTTGAAGGAAATAGTGTTAAATTAAACAGCATACTCATACTACATGAAGAAAAGTACCCATACGCCCTATTATAATTTTCTCTTTTGCTTATTTAACGATTTCTCGCCCGTTAAACAATCGTTAATTACTTAATGTTCAGAAAGCACATTGGAGTCACTCCAGATTTATTATTACTATTATTGTACATAACTAATATATTACATTTTTCTCGTTAAATATCTTTAATTGAATAATTCAGGCTCTTTTCTGCACTCTTCACATAAACATTTCCTTGTATAGGGAGGTTTTTCTCTGCGCATATACAAGTGTTTCAAAATAGCAACGATTGAATTTTGTTTTTCAGTCTATTTAATATATATATATATATATATATATAACGATCACTTCGTTCAGGAAATTTTATCCTTAGATTGAGTTCATTTTTGTTCTTCGAAACGTACCAGTATAAACGCTGCTAAGCAATGCAGATGATGAAAAAAAAAAAAAAAAAAAAAAAAACTGAAGTAAATAAATAAGTAGTTTGAATACAAATTAAGACTAGTATGTTGTGGCCACCACAAGACTTTCTTCTATATTTTCCTATACATATACCAAACAGTAACAATATTAAAAAAAAAAAAAAAAAAAACGATTTTTTTCTAAGTGATTCAATCAGTAACAATATTTAAAAAAATAAATAAATAAATAAATTACGATTTTTTTTC
Organism: Salticus scenicus; assembly: GCA_963930645.1. Taxonomy (NCBI): domain Eukaryota; kingdom Metazoa; phylum Arthropoda; class Arachnida; order Araneae; family Salticidae; genus Salticus; species Salticus scenicus. The sequence continues at coordinate 196,920,874 of OZ005653.1, forward strand.
TAAGTTTTTTTTTTTTTTTTTTTGTTAAAAGTAAAAAAAATCGATAACTTTGTTTTAAATTATCACAGATTTATAGTTCAACCATTCATTTTAAAGGTATTGACGAGATCTTTCGAAAGATACCCATCTTCAAAATTTACCCCTCCCCCCGGGGGTACTTCCCCCCCGGGGGGAGGGGGGAGAGCGATACACCGATATGCACAGAAATTTTTTTCTAGTTAACTATTACTATTATCAACAACTCATTAATTTTACAATCACAAGTTAAAAATAACTCTCATTATGTACATTTATACGAAATTTTGTCCTATACTGCCATGTTAAAAATTTAGAAAACATGAGATCACAGCGCCACCTGTTGAGCGATTGATCCCCAAATTTAATCAGCACCAATTTATGTCAGGGACCAACTAAATACCAAGTTTGGTTAAATTTCGTTTAAAAAAAAAAAAAAAAAAAAATACGATTTTTTTTTTTCTGTTTTTCTTCGTTAAAAGTAAAAAAAAATCGATAACTTTGTTTTAAATTATCACAGATTTATGGTTCAACCATTCGTTTTAAAGGTATTGACGAGACCATTCGAAAGATACCCATCTTGAAACTTTGCACCCCGGGGGGGACTCCCCCCAGGGGGGGAACCGATGCCCCCACATGCTCAGTTTTTTTCCTAATTAACTACTACTATTATCAATAATTCATATTAATTTTACAATCACAAGTTTAAAATAACTCTCATTATGCCCATTATTACGAAATTTTGTCCTATACTGCCAGGTTAAAAGTTTGCATAAAATGCGATCTCAGCGCCACCTGTTGAGCAATTGATCCCCAAACCTAATCAGCACCAGTTTATGTCAGGGTGCAACTAAATACCAAGTTTGGTTAAATTTCATTCATTGGTTCGTGAGATACAGCGTCCACAAAAAAGTGATACAGACAGACAGACATTTTCTAAAAACTATTATTTCGTATTCTGGACATCTCAAAACGTGTAAGTCCATCAAAAAACGGAGGTCGAAAATTTTCACGAATTCAATACTTTCTCTACATTACATATCGAAGAAAGTAAAAATGAAACTGCAAAAACAAAGAAAAGCATTTTTAAAAAAATCGAAAAAAAAAAAAAAATCGTGAAAGTGCAACCCCGCATGGTTCAGACTACTTTTCTATCAAGTTTAGTAGATCTGTGAGCTTTGTTGATTTGGAATCGAACAGTAGATTACAGAAATTTCTACCGCCAGATGGCGCTGTAATTTTTTTTAATTTCAATTTCCATTTAAGATTAAATTATTTTTAATACATCATTCGAAATATATTTTAAAGTTCTTTTACATTATCGAAAGTTTTCACCAGATTTACACGTTTTGAGGTGTCCTGATTAGGTTTTCTTTTGCATCTCAGCTAATTGAATTAGACCGTTCAAAATTGGTATATGTAGGTTAAGTAGGAGGGGCTGAAAGGGTGGGGAAGAAAAAGGCGTGCACCGCGCGCGTATCCCCTAACTTGTGCGCTCGCAACGTGCACGGAACTGCGCTGCCGAAGGCAGTGGGGACCCGGTTCGACTTTTTAACCGATGGGAAATGATTTTTTTTTTTTTTAATTTCTTTTCTTAAGAATAAAAATTTGGTTTGAGAAGGAATATGTGCGTGCAGCGCTTGTATACCTTCACACGTGCGCGCGCAGCGCGCATGGGTCTGCGCTGCCGAAGGCAATGGGGACCCGCGGAAGCGCAGACCCGATATGAGTTTTTACCCGATCAGAAATGATTTTTTTAGGGGGCACGAAAGGTCAGGGAAGGAATACGCGCACGGGACTGCGCTGCCGAAGGCAGTGGGGACCCGGTCCGACTTTGTACCCGATGAGAAATGATTTTTTTAATTTTTTTTTCTTAAGAATAAAAATTTGATTTGAGAAGGAATATGTTCGCGCAGCGCACGTATACCTTCACACGTACGCGCTCAGCGCGCATGGGTCTGCGCTGCCGAAGGCAGTGGGGACCCGGTGTGAGTATTTAGCCGATCAGAAATGATTTTTTTAGGGGGCACGAAACGTCAGGGAAGGACACACGCGCAGTGCATGACATACACGCGCAAGTATCCCTTAACTTGTGCGCGCGCAGCGCGCACGGGACTGCACTGCCAAAGGTAGTGGAGACCCGGGGCGACTTTTTACCCAATCGGAAATGATTTTTTTTTTTTTTTTTTTTTTTAATTTTTTTTCTAAACACTAAAAGTTACTGTTAGTGATTCATTAATTATAGTGATTCATCTGAAAATACTGACCCGCGTCTATTTCAAAAGCCGCCAGTTTGTCTATCACTTTACTGTCTTCCGCTGTTTTGATAAGTTAGGAATTGAAAATGGAAAAGTAAATCCCTGAAAGAGATGACATTAAATACATTTTTACTTTCTTCTATATGTAATATAGAGAAAGTATTGGAATCGTGAAAATTTTCGAACTACTTTTTTCGATGGCTTTACACGTTTTGGGATGTCCTGAACACGATTTGATAGTTTTTAGAAAATGTCTGTCTGTGTGTATCACAAATTTTGTGGACGCTGTATCTCACGAACCAATGAACGAAATTTAACCAAACTTGGTATTTAGTTGGACCCTGACATAAACTGTGCTGATTAGATTTGGGGATCAATCGCTCAACAGATGGCGCTGTGATCGCATTTTTTCTAAATTTTTAACATGGCAATATAGGACAAAATTTCGTATAAATGTACATAATGAGAGTTGTTTTTAACTTGTGATTGTAAAGTTAATATGAATTATTGATAATAGTAGTAGTTAACTAGGAAAACAATTTTGTGCATGTTGGGGCATTGCTTCTCCCCAGGGGGGATTTAATTTTCAAGATGGGTATCTTTCGAAAGGTCTCGTCAATACCTTTAAAACGAATGGTTGAACTATAGATCTGTGATAATTGAAAAAAAAGTTACCGATTTTTTTTACTTTTAACGATTTATATATATATATATATATATATATATATATTGAGAATAAAATGGACTTTTTTTTATATATATTTAGTGTTATACTACCTCTCTAATATGGAAATCGTCTGCATTATCATGGAAGGTAATTTTTTTAAATAACAATTTTAATAAATTATCTTTTCTGAGTGAATTTGTATAGGAAAATATAGATGAAAGCCATGCGATGGCCACAACATACTAATTGTTAGTAAAGTAATATTTTATTTCCATTATCTTGATAATAACAATCGCTTGTTATTAGAAATAAGCTAGAATGATGTGGTCATCAAAGAAATTTCTTGTATATTTTCTTATACAAATCATTTATTATTTATTTATTTTTTTTATCCATAATGAATGCAGAAGTTTTTCATCTCAGATAGTGCTAGTACACTAAATGTCAACCGGAAGTGAATTTTTACCATGCAGATGACATCCTTCTCGTTAAAAAAAAAAAAAAAAAAAAAAAAAAAATCTGCAATATTGCAGCCCCATTTGTCGGCGGATATGCTCTTAATTTAATCAGCATAATGTCTCATAATGGCCTTTTCATATATGAAGGTTTGTTTAACTATACGTTATAGAACTGAAGATAAAGCTTCCCTTAAATTGCATAAATCGCTGTATAACAACGCCATCCGTTGCGCGATTGGCACCAAAAGTTGATATGTCAAGGGGCATCTACATATATGCAATTCTGTTCACTAGTTCCTGAGCTATAGCTGAATCTGCGGAAATCGACGTATAGCAGCGCCATTTGTTGAGCGATTAGCACCAAAAGTTGAAAGGCACTAATTTATATCAAGATGCCGCTGCATATAAATTTTTATGCAATTCTGTGCAGTAATACTTGAGATACAGTTGCCACAAAATTTTTGTCACACACACAGGCAGACGGATATTTTCTAAACATGGTCAAATCATGTTCTGGACCTGTCAAAACATGTAAATCCATCTAAAACCGGAAGTCGAAAATTTTTACGAATCCAATGCTTAAAAAATTTTAATATTAATATTAATAACAATAATAATAAAACTTTTTGAACAATTGGCGGTACATAATTTCTGAAGTAGAATTTTGTGTAGGAGCCCATTTTATGTCACTATTTTGTGAAGGAGACTGAAACGGATCAGCTATTATCAGGATCGACCCCTGGTTATAAGTTACTGTCGCACAAACTGTCTATTTTACTAGAATATAATGAATTGTTGATTCTTTTACCCTTTTACGGTAACAGGGACATAAAGAAAGATTCTTTTCAATTTCGTCCTGTTGACACAAATTATTCGGAATGCGCTAATAGCAAAACTTTACATACCATTGCGATCGAATCGGGTAGCAGAGTCATGTTATAAGATCATGCTTGCAAGGACAATATATATTTTCATGAGTGCAACAATTACATTCATTTTAGAAATAGAATTCTGATGCGATAGGTTTCATGGATTGAAATTATTTGAATTTCATTTCAATAATGGTAATTTGTAACTAAAATCAAAAACAAAACTGGTGTAGTTTACATTGTTTTTATTTAAGTGTGATAATTAAGGAAATAGTATGTGCGTATTTCTTATGATTTTTATTTTCTTCTATATGTATATATAGAGAAAGTATTGGATTCGTGAAAAATTTCGATGAATTTACACGTTTTGGGATGTCCTGAACACGATTTGACTGTTTTTAGAAAATGTCTGTCTGTCTGTCAGTCAGTCTGTCTGTGTGTGTGTATCACAAATTTTGTGGACGCTGTATCTCACGAGCCAATAAACGAAATTTTACCAAACTTGGTAATTAGTTCGACTCTGTCATAAACTGTCGCTGATTAGATTTATGGAACAATTGCTCAACAGTTGGCGCTGTGATCGCATTTTTTTCTAAATTTTTAGCATGGCAGTATAGGACAAAATTTCGTATAAATGTACATAATGAGAGTTTTTTTAATCGTGTGTTTGTAAAATTAATATGAATAATTGATAATAGTAGTATTTAACCAGGAAAAAAATTTTGTGCATGTGGGAGCGTAGCTTTCCCCTTTCCCCCCGGGGGGGGGAGTAAATTTTCAAATGGGTATCTTTCGAAAGATCTCGTCAATACCTTTAAAACGAATGGTTGAACTGTAGATCTCTGATAATTTAAAACAAAGTTATCGATTTTTTTTTTTTTATCTTTTAACGAAAAAAAAAAATTTCTTCTGATTTGCAAAAAATTGACCTCTTTCGCCATTTAGTGATAATATAATACTGTCAGATAAAACCCGTCTGCATTTATAATGGAAAATAATTTGATAATTTAATAAATAATTTGCATTGAATAAATTTTGTGTAAAATTACATAGAAGAAAGTCATGTGGTGGCCATATCATACTAGTTTATTGACCTTTTAATTAAAATAAAAAACAGAATTAAAAATCTTCAAGGAAATTCAAAGAAAATCGGTTTGGGGGCATATGCATTAGGTTTGCAAAATTGATTCATTTTTTCCAAGTCCAGAAAAAGAAAATGGTTCAAATATTTAAAAATCTGTATCTTCCGTTTCAGTGCATACAGAATGCCATGCTAAACATCCTTTTAGAGGTTGTGAAGCATTCCTTCAAAAAATATATTTCTTTTATCCCTCCCCCCCCCCTCCCCGACCTCTCAGACGGTATTATTCCCTGTCACCACTTGGAGGGGGAAAGGACGCCAGTAACTCAAAATTTACAGTCGACAGAAAAACTATTGTAGCACACACTTACTTTTCTCATACATATTTTTTTTTTTTTAGTTTGGCTGCTAATTTTTATTACCAACTAACAGCATGTAAACTGCATAAGGACCATGACTCGACAAATATTCAACTCGATTATATTACTCGAAAAAAATCGATAACTTGGTTTTAAATTAACACAGACCATTTTAAAGGTATTGGGGAGTTTTTTTGAAAGATATCCATAATGAATATCTACACCAACTGGGATCTATTTCCCACCAGGGGGGTGTTCTAACGTGCACACACTTTTTCCCTAGTTTATTTTTACGATAATCAATAATTCCTGTTAATTTCACAATCATTTCATAAAAATAATTCTCATAATATACATATTTATACGAAATTTTGTCCTATGCTACACCCTAGCACACAGTCAGACAGACAGACATTCTCTAAAAATAGGGTGATCAAATTTTCAGATGCAGAACAACTATAGAAGCTTTTAATGTTTTTTAAAGTTAATATGAGCAGAAAAATACTTTTCTTCAACACATGAATTATGAATAAAACGAAAGAAAGCAAATAAAGTAAAAGTAACAAAATTCTGAATATTTAAGAAATTTTTTGAAAATTGGGGGACATTTAGGGATAAGCGACAGAAAATGTGGTGCTCAATCGCTGTTTTTGTTTTTTGGGGACAGATGATCAAAACTGGGGACAGTCCCCAGAAAATGGGGACGTTTGGTCACCCTATCTAAAAATGGTCAAGGGGTACATACAAATGAAACACTTCCAGTTGCAAAGCCGTTTGCAAGCGTTCCAAATGTATGACTGTAGTGTAGTCGGCAGCAAAAGTATCCGAGCACTAGCAACAATTCCTATATGAAGAAAGCACACTTAACACTGTTTTGTTAAATAAATCCTTCTCGAATCGTGTTCTTAGACTGACTAAGAACAGGATTCGACAAGGATTTATTTAGCAAAACTGCATTAAGTGTACTTTCTTTACATAGGAATTTTCGCTAGTGCTCGGATGTTTTTGCTGCCGACTGTATTTGCAAAAAACTTGCAAAATTTACGTCATCGAAATTGCAAGCGTTCCGTTTGTATCTTTGACCGTCGCCAATTGCCCATCTGCGCAGCATTAGTGCGACGTAAAACCCAATCACCAATCACCGTTTGTATCTAAACCCAAATCGTTTTAAGGAACTCACAAAACATGCAAATCCATTGAAAACCAATCCCTTCCGTGGAGGATCAAAATTGTGATGGCATGTCTCCGGACCACCTCTAGGGGTGTGTCCCAGACCGTCGCCAATTGCCCATCTGCGCAGCACTAGCGCGACGTAAAACCCAACCAGCAAGTCATTGAAAACCAAATTTCGAAAACTTTCACGAATCCATCATTTTCTTTTTAGGTATACAGAAGAAAGTATAAATACAGTTATATCGTGCTCGAGATTATCAAAGCATGTGAATCCATCACAAACCAAAAGTTGAAAATTTTTACCAATCTTCTTTTGAATGTAGAAGAAAGTAAAAAAAAAAAAAAAGGAAACTTAAAAAGTCTTTTGAAACATTATAAAATTAGTTTGTTCTGGTGATCACAAAACTGTCTTTTATGTGCAAATTATAAAAGTATTACTTACATAAATTATTTTCCTTTGAAATTGGAGACATTTCCCGGAAAATGGGGACATTTTTTCTCCGTGTATGATAAGCTGACCAAATGTCCCCATTTTCTGGGGACAAATGGGGACTTTTTTTTTTTTTTTTTTAAGGCATTTTTGTAAGTTTTAAAAAATTGAGTAAATTATTAATCAATAATAGTTTATTTTTAGTCCTTATTTATTAGGAATGAAAGAAATTATAAAGGTACTTTGATCTGGTCAGCCTACCGTATGAATGACTAAAAAATATCTACTACGTCATAGAGCTTAAGCGAAATGACCTTGAATTTAAAAAATACTTTCCCTCATACAAATATTAATTGGTTTATCTAATAATTTACTTACGACGTGTAAAACCCATTCAATCTGAACCTGAAGGAATTTTCATGACAAATCTATTTCTTTTTTTTTAGTGGCAACGTAGCACTGTTTTTGAAAGAAGAAACATGGATTCCGTGCATTCTGATTCTGGCCGGCTCGAAACTCTTATCTGTTATATTATTTACCATTTTAATTATGAAGGTAAGTTCATAAATATAATATTTATTGTTAAATAAACTGGGTATTCTGAAAAAAAAAAAAAATTGCTAATGATCGCAAAACATTTATCGATCATAGAAACAGAGTTTGTTGCTATATTTGGCGTCAGGGAGAATCGCCGTATACCTATGTAAACTCCTCCCAAAAAATGTTCATACATATATTTTTTTTGTAACATAGTTAATAATTGATTTTTAATTAAAAGTTTTGATAAAATTACTAATGAAATATTCTAAAATGTAAGTAAGATTGCAGTGTAATTTAATTTTTCTAGTGTAAACAAAACAATATAAAATGAGTACATTTTAAAAACCAAAACCAAACTCAACATTTTCTGTTTAATTAATCAATATTCCTCTCTTAAAAATCAGCAAATACATTATAATGCAAAAGAGTTGATTTTTAAATTAAATATTTTATGCAAAATGCTTGATGTATTACATTTGTTTTTTATGATTAAATTTTTTAGCTTTATAAAATTTTACAAATTTGTAAAAAGGTTTGAATATTTCTAACCTCTCTCTCTATATATACATCTCTCTCTCTCTATATATATATATATATATACATATATATATAGAGAGAGAGAGAGAGCTATATCATGTTGTACATAAAGGCATGTATTTTATTCAAAAAGAGTTCATTGAAAAATAAATACCCAGGTATTTTACATCACTACTTAGAGTTTGTATTTTCTCCATTCTCAATTCAAAACTTTTTTTTAGCTTATAACGTCTTAACACATCCTCCATTTTTCCCATCCTCAGGGTGGGAATAATGTAACATAATTTCAAATGCATAAACCTTACATTTAAATTCCAAATATTTTGATTATATTAGAAAAGAAATAAAACAAGCAAGCACATACATTCAGGGGTCGATCCAGGTTTTAAATATTAAGTCCCCTTTTTGTGAAAAAATATTTTTGTGAAAAAAAAAAAAAAATATATATATATATATGTATAAAATCAGTATAAAATCATTTTAACAGTAATTCAAAACAACGTTTAATATCAAATTAACATAGTTTCATTGAACCAATTAATTAAAAATAATACTGAAAACATTTTATAAAAAGATCGCTTTTGTAAAACAAAATCTTGTGAAGAGCTCATTTCATAAATTTGAATTTTGTGAAGGGTCCCCTTTTATAGATTTGAATTTTGTGAAGAGTCCCCTTTTATGGTGTGGAATTTTGTGAAGGGGCAGCAAATGGGACCCAGTTTTTGCCTGGATGGACCTCTGACATTGAAGACAAATAATTTTCACAAATAGTTTTAAATGTTAAGCAATAATATTTATGTGATTGTAATTAAACTCATATATAAATCATGTTGCTTTAAATTAGGGATGCACAACCTTTTTGGCTAGAGGGCCACTCTCGTTGTTCAGTAGGATACAAAGGGCCACAGACGAGATAATATAAAAGAATTAAACTGTACAGATATATTTGCCGTGTAATATATACATACACACACATATACACATGCATGTATAAAAAGGTGCACTATCATTGCCAAATGCCTGTGTGCAAAACTTTAGTTTGTATTTTATGTTGCTTGAAATATATATAATATATATATATATATAAATTTTAATTAGTGAGTTAAGTGAATCTTGAAGCATAATAATCATAAAATTATTGAATAGTAAGCAAAAGAATGAAACAAATGTATCATATAAAATACAAAATGATAAATAAAACAAACAAATAAAAAGTATGGTTTGCAGAGAGAGAGAAAAATGTTACATTGGGAGTCACAAAAACAATAAGCACAAATGGAAAGCCTGATAGTGTACCAAAATAACCACTTACCAGTAGATTATTCCATGATTTTTCCAATAAAAAATTAAGGAACATAACTGTGGGTTACATTATTGAGAAATAGAATGAAAAACTTAGCTCTAAAACAGAAATGTGTATAAAACCCAACATTTTCATCCTTTCCCCCCTTCAAAATTTTTTTTTTTTTTATATCAATGCCAGTTTTGCAAATGCAACAAATAAATATTTTTTCTTTCTCTCTTTTTTTTTTTTTTTCTTCTGCTAATGATTTATGTGACCTAAAATGTCAGTCCTTTGGCGGGCCGCAAACTGATGGCTACTGGGCCGCATGTGGCCCCCGGGCCGCAGGTTGTGCACCTCTACTTTAAATTAAAGTGAAGGAAGTGAATATCATTCACTCTCCACATTTAAAAGGTTAGATATATTTCCTAACAAAAAAAAAAAAAAAGCATAAAAAAAATTTTTATTTTTGCAGGTAACCCATGATGTCACCTGGTGAAATCTAAACTGCACTTGACCTGCAGCAGGTAGCCGTCGAATGCGCAATCTGATGCAGGACTATGCGGGGCCAGTGAAACTTTTTAGGTAATATTTTTATTTTTTACTTTTCTTTAAAATTGTTAATATTGCCTATCTTTTGCAATTTTTGATTTAATTTCACTTTTATACCTTTTTTTAAAATTTTGATGTTCATGTCATGTCATTTCATTTAGCTCATTTATTGAAACTAGGGTTTTCCGGAAAATTTTCAGTCTCTAAATTATGAATGTTTTGTAAAGTAAAACTAACACATTAAAAGCTACGAGTAAACAAAACTATTCAAAGAAACATATGAATAATTATTCAGTTTAAAAAGAAATTAATAAACAAAACATAGAATTTAGAATTTAATAATTTTTAAATATGTATTTAAAAGTAGAAAATTATAATATTTTTTAATGACTGTTTTGCATGTATGATGGCTGAATAATCTACTTAGTAAATATGGTGCCTATGTACGTTTTCTAGCTCTCGGAGACTCTCATTGACTCTTGGAGACATATCATTGCCAACAGCTGAATACCATTTTATTATATAAGAAAAATTGTTATGAGAATTAATGATTTTTTTTTTTTTTACTAGTATTCTGTTTTCATTTTTAAAAAATCTGGAATTTTCTCCCCCCCCCCCCCCTCCCAAAAAGAAAGAAAAAGAAAAATATGGCTATGTGTTTCAATAATTTTGCTTTTTTAAATTCTGTTTAGTTTCAGAATACTCACAATTGTTAAATTGGTTCTTTTTTTTTTTTTTTTTTAATTATAAAGTGCAAAAAAGAACTTTGATCATTTTTTTCCACTTCATAACTTCAGTATGAAATATTAAAAATTAAATAAATTTTGGGAAAAACAAAGGTAAATTTAATTTTTCTATATATATATATATATATTAATAATGAAAACAGAATTAAAAAAAAAAAAAAAAAAAATCATTAATTCTCATAAAAATTTTCCCTATTTAATAAAATGGGGTTCAGCTGTTGACAGCGATATGTGAGTGTGTCTGACAGCTACAGAACGTTCACAGACACCTTTTTTATATAGATTATTCAACCATTATACATGCAAAACAGTCATTAAAAATTAAAACTTTCTAACTTTATACATGTTTAAAGAACCATTAAATCATAATTTCTGTGTTTTGTTTATTAATTTCTTTTTGAATTGAATAATTATTCATACTTTTCTCTGAATAGTTTTGTTTACTTGCAGCTTTTAATGTATTTAGTTTTATTTTACAAAACCTTCGTAATTTAGAGATTGAAAAATTTTCCATTTCAAATTTTTCTAAAAAACCCGCATCCCTACCTATCCCCCACTGTTTTTTAGGGACGCCCCCTATTTTTATCACTATTCGGTAATTTTATGGCTATAAATTTGATTTTTAGGGGAGGGGGAGGATTATTTTAACTGTTAAGTATCTTCTGAGGGGCTACAGAGTTGGAAAATTCCAAAACATCAACATTTGCGGCAAGGAGAAATATTAGGGGGAGGGGGGATTTGCCACTGAAATTATGTATTATATTTTTTTAAATCTATTATTAATGTTATTTATTAAACATTATATATTTTTTGTTTTTAAGTGTTAAATTAATTCGTTTTTCATTCCCCAAATTAAATTCATCGCCATAAAATTACCGAACAGTGATAAAAATTGGGGGAGGGGGTGGTGTCCAGAGAAAACGGTGGGTGACTGAGCAAAATGGTAGTCATATTCGGATTCAGAAGGTCATTTTACATAAGAATCAGCAAGAATGGTATCAGGGATATATATTTTTTTTTTTTTTTTTTTCTTTTCCAGTGCAATGTAATGGATATAATTCTCCATTCAAAAAAATTAATATGGAAGCTTGAGTGGAATTTTTATTTATTTATTTTTTTGTTATTTTTTTCTATTATTATTGTTATTATTTGGGACAATTAATTGTATTTCCTGTTGCTTGAATAAAAAGACTTTTTTCCCCCACTTTAGAAATTAGTTCTAAAAAGTGATTTAAAAATGAAATTGTGTTTTTACATAAGATTTTTCTTTAAAAAAATTTAACGATGCCAATTTTGGGATTAAAGCACTTAATTTTTTTTTTTTTTTAATTTATTGAATAATTAACAAAGATTATGACAATGTCTTAATTTTTCAAGTCACTTGCAGAACCATAGATAATAAGATGACCTACATCAGAATTGCTGTCTAACTTTGAAAAGCGTAGTTAGTTATATGATCATTTATCATGAATATTTTGAAAAACAGTAATGCAGTGGTTAGTGTTTCAGCAGTACAGTAGTGCATTATTATTATTATTATAGTTATGGTGCCAAATGCTTTATAATTATGTTCACACAAACTTATTGAAGCAATATTCAAAAGTTTGATTACCCAGATAGCACATAACATTGTTATAGCGTTGAAAATAAGTCTGAACAGTGAAAAACTAATTATAACAACGTTATGTGCTACTGGGGTAGCAAATAAAGATCTCTTCTATTATAATAAATAACCTTCTCCTTCTTGAGCATGTTGCTCAAATCATATATGGTAGCTTTCTAAATTATGTCTTTAATACAGGGTTGAGTTTTTGACGTCAAAAAGTGGTTTTTGACATGACAAAGGTTTAAACTGTCAAAAACCCGTCATAAACCTCTACCGTCAAAAACTTATATTGTCAAAATTCAACATCTATAAATGAGCTAGAATCTGGTTAGAAATAGGATTTCGTAATATTTGCCATATACAAGTGAATATCTAAATATTATGCTGTTTATAAATTAACAAATCTGAAAACAATTTGTAGATAATTTATAAAAAATTAGGTAAATATACTGGTTTATAATCTAAGAAATATATACAAAGTATGCATAGATATATTTTGTATGTTTATGTTTATTAATATTTATGAAATTCTAAAATTCCAAAGTTACTTATGAATTTTCACATAAGCCATAAAAACACAGGAATACTGGATTTTTTTTTTTTTTTTTCCTTTAAGTAAAACATAATATATATGGGTGGTAAATAAATATGAATTTGAAAATAATTATATTTATAATCTACATTTATTATACTTATCATTTAATTAATGAATTTTTATCTGTTTATTATTATTATTGATTGCATAAATATTTGTACCTGGTTATAGCTTGGAATATTGGTGTTTTGGGAGTAGGGCTGACTGACTACTCTAGTGTCTTAGGCCTAAGGGGTATTGCCCTCTGTGTGGGTCTGTCTACAGGGTCCTAGTCCGTATTTATACAAGTTTCGGAGAAAAACTCTGAATGGCTAGGCCAATGAGCGCGACCTGGGATTGAACCCGACGCCTCACGTCTACCAGCTTTGAGTGTAGTGTACCACTTGGCCGCTGGTGGGCCCTACAGCTTAGACTAATAATTTTTTTAAAAATTTGTACAAGTAATTAAATTTATTACAATTTATACATGTTCAGAAAGCATTCATATTTCTCATGTCTCACTGTAATTATAAGAATTTCAGACACATTTCAAGCTTGTTTAACATTCAGAATTATTTCTTTTTCTTAAAAACTTGCAATATCAGCAGTCATTAAAAAAAAAAAAAGTTATATTTTTCTATAAAATATTTAAATACGAAATATTCGGCTATGCATTTTTATTTTACTGGTTAAATACATAATACTAAATGCACAATACTAAAAAAATTGAACTATACAATGTTGTATTGCAAATAAAATGATTTGTCAATCAAAATGATCTATCAATAATATATAAATCATAAACTTTTAGAAGCCTAAAGTTTTGTTTTTATATTAATCAAAATGTTATAATAAAGTTTCTCCAAAAACATTAATATGTTTACCTTTTAAAACATACTTATAAATAATATCTTATTGAAAACAACTATATTTTTAAAGTTTCGCATAACTAAGTTTAACATGTGCTATATTAAGCATAGTTATAAATAAATTTTGTAATGACATATAAAAGTATCACAGCATATTTTGAATGAACATAGAAATAATTCATAATAAAATTTTAAAAGCCTAAAGTTTTGTTTTTTGTATTAATCAAAATGTTGTAACAATGTGTTTTTCAAAGAACATCAGTCTATTTACTTTTCAAAAAATCTTTAGAACTACATTTTATTAAGCTAAGTTTTTATATGACAATTAAATTATAAATATAGGTTTTTGACATGACGGTTTTAACCGTGGTTTAAACCATCAAAAACTGTCACGTGTCAAAAACCTGCCAACCCTGCTTTAATATAAACTTTTGTTTGTCACACTATATATCTAACATTACTGTAACTAATAAAAGAAAAGTTCAAATATGTCATGTAAGAAATTTACTGAAAAATTACTTTTTTTTTGGCTTTGAAAATTTTCCGGAAAAACATGGTGGAAATTTTTCCTCCGCACATCACTAATTGAAGCATAAATTTTTGATTTGTATTCAGAGGTTAATTCAGAACAAATTTAGTGCCGCATTGAAGCACTTTCACAAAGGCAATTTTTAGCAATGAGGTACCTTCACAAATTCAACTTTCAGCAACGAGGTACCTTCACAAAGTCAATTCTCAGCAATATAACTGCACACTAAAATATTTTATAAGCTTCACTGCATCAAACACAGAAAAATACCCTCAATTTGAATATTTACTGCAGACAATGATAAATATCTAAGTAAACACCTACTTATCTGGGTTATTATGGTTAAATCATAAATCTAAAAATCATAAATCATATAGCATAAATGATAAAATCGTAAGCTAAACTATAAATCATAAATCATAAAATCATAACTCCAAAATAAATAGCATGTAGGCTGCCATATTATATCGCAAACAATCCAGAACGACATCGTTATCAGTCAAATCGGCGCCAAAGAAAAATCGCCAAATTCAGCTGAGGGGAAATACTATAGTTGTACCGAAAGTTTTGTAGCTGTCTGCAACAGGCTTTTAAAATTTCATAATCTGTCTGCAAAATTTGCGTGTAATCAGGGGTGAAAATGGCTTACACTCAAAAAGCCTGAAAGCTGATTGGAAAAGGGGGGGATGGGAACTTAACATCAGTGGTGATCTCGTGCAACAATACACAAATATAATTTTACTGCAGAACAATATAGTATAAACAATTCTGTGTATTCATTCATCTCATTCAATTAAATATTTTTTAGCAATGTTTGACACAACACAATATAAATAATTATAAATAATAAAAGTATTAGTTTTAGTTTTGATACAGAAATTTTTTTTAAGTGAATTGTTATTCGGAAGTTGCAGACAAATTTTTTTATCAGGGCAGACAAAAACTGTCTACAAGTTGTTTTTCTGTGTCCGCGACTATGTCGCCGTGTTTCTGCCGCTAGGCTTACTTGATGTTTTCACAAATTATTTTATAAATTTACGAATGGGGTATCATTTTTTAAAAGCTGGATTAATCCCTGGTATTGTAACTTGTATTTTTTAATCAATTTAAAACAAAATATATATAGTATATATATCCTGTCGGGCTCAGATTCTGTATCATCCACTGTCGCCAATTTTCAAGGATCCACAATATTTTTTTTTTTTTTTTTTTTTCATTATTTTAAAAATTATTATATTTTAATGTTTAAGACAAGGGGAGGGATTCAGGGCGAGTCCCCCCCCCCCCCCCTGAAAAACTAAAATTTGCATAATTTTCTTATGTGTTTGAGTGTAATTTTTTTGTTAAATGTTGCTTAAATTCAAAATCAATTTTCCTAGATCCGCGATAATTTTTCTTTCATTATTTTAAAAATTATTATATTTTAATGTTTACACCTGAAAAGTTAAGATATTTTGGGTGTAGATATTTCAGTTAATTGATAAATCAGTTAAGCTTTTTTTTTTTTTATGGTGTTTTCAAAAATTGACGCCAGGAGTTTTTTTTTTAACCACTTCATGAATTTGAAGTAAAAATGATTTAAAAATGCAACTGTGATACAAAATATGTAATTTTACCGATTTTTTTTTTTTTTTTTTTTTCGGAATTTCGTGATATCTATGTAAATATTAGTTTTAAATAATTTCATGGGGAAAAAAAAGAAAATCAGTAAATTTGCATATTTTGTATTACAGTTGCATATTTAAACCATTACTTTTCTTTAAGAAATTTATGTTGTGGTTAAAAAAAAAAACTTCGGTAATCACAGGTGATTTAAAATGGCATTTTGGTGTGATTTCAGTGCCATTTTGAAAAAAATCGCCAACCAGTGGATGATACAGCATCTGTTCAGTTCCATGTCTCTGTTATTTGCATATGCACTCCTCTACTTTTTTTTTTGGGGGGGGGGGAGGAAAGAAGGGAAGCACTTCAGTTATACATGCATGTAGAAATTAAGAAAATTATGTCACTGAGAAACAGATGCTTCCCTTCTTTCCTCCCCCCCCCCCCCTAAAAAAAAAAAAAAAGTAAAGGAGTACATATGCAAATAACAGAGACATGGAACCAATCAGAGTAACACAACACGATCGGTAGAGCTTATGTAACATAACAGTTGTCTGTCAAAGCTGTTATATCGATTCTTGTTTCTGCAGTGACATGCTGTTAAGATTAAAATGAATTTGAACATGATGTTATGATAGGTGCATGAGAAAGGAGTGATGTGGGGAAGGAAAAATCCTGAAAATGTTTAATAATGTACGTTTAACTGTTTAGATAGTCAATTTATTGAAAGTGACTTTAACAATGTTCAACCAATTATGTTAGCAAAAAATTTTCAGCTCATTTCCAGGGGTGCAGAAAGTGACCAGACCTCTGAAAATTCCCTCAATATCCTTGCAATAATTTTTTTTTGTTATACAAAGCCATATCTTTTGTAATAAGTCTTTTTAAGATAATAAGTATATACTATAACATAAAGATACATGTGTTATTACCATGTTTTTATTAACTTCAATTCTTGTTTGTTTAGTACAAATCTTGCAATTGATTTTTAACTAACTTCCCGACTAGCTATAACTTTGAAACTTTCAGAGTAGTTCAGAACACGGTGAAAATGCATTTTTTTAATATTTTTAACCAACTGCTTCGGCAGCGTTACCAGTATAAAGATTGCAATTGATTTTTAACTAATTTCCCGACTAGCTAGACATTTTAACTTTCAGGACAGCTCAGAACACGTTGACAATACATTTTTTTAATACTTTTAGTCAACTGTTTCAGGGGCCTACTGCCTTCGGCAGCGTTTATGTGATTCAACAAAAAATTTATTTAACTAACTTCCCGACTAGCTCAGACATTTGAAACTTTCAGAATAGTTAAGAACACAGGAAAAATGCATTTTTTAAATACTTTTAGCTTTAGCCAACTGTTTCGTGTTCCTGCTGCCCTTGTCTGCGTTACCAGTACAAAGCTTGCAATCGATTTTTCACTAACTTCCTGAGTAGCTAGACATTTGAAACTTTCATGATAGCTCAGAACACAGTGGCAATACATCTTTTTAATACTTTTAGTCAACTGTTTCAGGTCCCTACGGCCTTTGGCAGCGTTTGTATGATTCAACAAAAAATTTATTTAACTTCCCATCAACAAGACATTTGAAACTTTCAGAATAGTTCAGAACACAGTGACAAAGCATTTTTTAAATACTTTTAGCCAACTGTTTCAGGTTCCTGCTGCCTTCGGCAGCATTACCAGTACAAAGATTGCAATAGATTTTTTACTAACTTCCCGGCTAGCTAGACATTTAAAACTTTCAGGGTAGCTCAGAACACGGTGACAATACATGCGAGCAAATTAAATAATATGTATGAAAAACATTAAATATTGATGTGTGCTTTCTTTCTCCATTCTTACCATAATTTATAAATTCTGTCTCTCCTTTAATTACTCCAAATATTCTTTTGGTCATATTTACAGTAAAATTAGTAAAAAATCTTCAAATTTTAATTTTATTATATGGATTATGCTTAAATTTTGCATACTGAAATTTCATGAAATTTATTCCCGCTTCCCCTCCAACCAAAAAATAATTGATTACAGCAGTGGATTTTAAACTGGTTAAGAGCAATGCGGATTATTAAAACAGGGATGTTTAAAACTTTATGCCGTGAAAAGATTTAAGATGCACATGATCCGTCAAATTTTGACGGGTATTAACTAGTTTTTTATAAAAACAAAACAATTTAACATGAAATTCAGAGGTAGCCCATGAAAAGTTTCACACCTGATAACTGAATAACTCCTTCCCCCCCCCCCCCCCTTTTTTTTTTCTTCTAATTTAGAATGTATTGGTTTTGTAGAATGGAAAAAAAAAAAAAAAAATAAATAAAATGCAAATTTTCAGATTATACCTATTATATACCTTTAGTTTCATAATTCTGTTCTTAGTCTTTTTGTGAGAGGAAAAATATATATGTAGATTTGAAAAAAAAAATGATACATATGCTCCTGACTTAAATGGAAGAAAAATTATTTTTTTTTTTTCTAATAATGTTAAACGATAACTTAAAAAATCTTCTTCCCCCTATATATATATATGTTACCGCTAAAGTGCAGAAATCAGTTAATCTGCAGATTAGCTAGGTAAACTGCACATTAACTAGGGCGATCCGTTAAAGTGAGGAATTTTTTTTCATTTCTCAAATTACCTAGGTAATCTGCGAATTACCTAGATAATCTGCACATTACCTACTAGGCACTCGTTAAAGTGAAAATAAGATCTCTGGTGTTGTAATTTTACAGCACACTGTGTTGTATTTGTTTTTTTCATTCGGGGAAAAAATAGCTTTCTTTCCTTTTCTTTCTTTCTTTACTTATTTTAATCTGTATGTGTTTTAATTTTTATGTCTTTTAAAGTTATATTTGTTTTAATTTTTTTACTTATTTCATCTTTTTTATTCTGCCAATATAAGTTTGAAGATGTTATGCATTTT
The DNA here is from genome assembly GCA_963930645.1 of Salticus scenicus. Lineage (NCBI taxonomy): Eukaryota > Metazoa > Arthropoda > Arachnida > Araneae > Salticidae > Salticus > Salticus scenicus. The sequence goes on from OZ005653.1 coordinate 196,939,951, forward strand.
TAATATGAAATATAATAACTTTAATAGCTTTCAATAAATTCTATTTTATAAATGAATGTTAGAATTATAATATAGTAATGTTTTCTTTTCAAAATAAAAATATTTAACCATTTAAATAAAAAATAAAAAAAGTTTTATTAACAACTTACATTGCTATTACTTTTTTTTTTTTTTTTTTATGTTATGCACCAATTTTTAATTCGATAAAGAAATATTAAATTAGACAATTCAGAAGCATTATTTAAGAAGTACTTCAAATAATTAAAACTGCTTTAATAATAATTTTTAGACTGCAGGAAAATTAAAATGACTGTTTTCCAATGCTTTATTAAACAATATTTTGCAGCATACATATTACAGCAACAAGTACAAGTTTAGCAATTATATTAATTTTACAATTAAATAAATAATAATAAAAAAAAACTTTATTAACACATTTTATGTGATAAACTACAACGAAATTATATGAAAAAGCGAACAAAATAAAAATAAAAATGCAATCATGATAGATAAAATATATAAAGGAAACTTGAAATTGAAAGAAACAACAACAAAATGTAATGAAATGCTAAAAAATGCACAAAAATTTCATATTAAGTATTTATTAAAGAAAGCCATAATATTGAATGCCATATTTTTCAGAGTTAAAAATTAAAACTTTTTTTTTCAGTAAGTAATAGTAATTTAAATCAATTTTTAAATAAATTAGTTTTAAAAAAGTTGTGTTTTAATAGTTTTATTTCGGGAGGAAATAATTACTGTGCTGTAAATTTTAATATTCATAATTCAAAATGAAGTTTCAGGAGATAGAGTGTTTAGATTAAGATTAGATTTCAATAATAAAATGCAGTGCAGACCCTTATCAAACTTATATTGACAGAATTAAAAAAGAGAAGAAATAAAATCAAAATTAAAACAATTATAACTTACTTGTTACTTTAAGTTTTGTGTTGGTCATGATAAGAAACCTATAATAACCATGTCTTCGATGCTCCAAGTTTTGCGTTTACTAATTATCATAGGCGGAAGCGGAGTGGAAAGGATGAAAGTTTTGGTTTGTGTTTGAAGGTCATTCGCGTATATGTATCACATGACTGTTTGACGTCATAGTGAATGTAAAAAAACTAAGGCTCGAAACAAACATTTGAACTTTAACGACACAGAAGCCGCTAATCCACAGATTACCTAGTTAAAACGCAGAAAACTCTTGATTCCACACTTTAACGGGTCATTTTAGTTAATCTGCACATTAACGGATTTTGAGCTTTAACGGTAACATATATATTTGTTAATAAGGTTTTACATTGGTTAAAAAAAAAGAAAGTATCTATTAAAAAAGAAAAGTTCGATACGTCGATAGATCATGAATTTTTTTCTATCAAATCAGTAGATGCCCTGAATGAGAATATACTTTTGGAATTTTTTTATTTCATTGAATTTTCATTTTATTAATATTTTCATTTTTGATTATGAGTATTTAATCGCTTATATAGATATTTTCAATTTCAAATTTCTCAAGTTTTCTTAGGGGTTCATTTAAAAGAGAATTTTATAAGGTTTTATTTGATATACAATTTGAATATGTTTCATTAAAAGGTTTTATAAAATATTAAAATTTAAAATAAAAATAAATATAAATTAAAGGTAGTGTTTTTTAAAATTTATACCAAAAAGCTATACAACCTGAACTTTTTAGAGTTGGCTTAAATGCATACATATATATAGAGAGAGTTGTAAAATTCTCGAGAATAATTGAGAATTTTCTCACTGAAGATATAATAGTGGGTAATTTTTAAATTTGTGCTCTGTACAAGTATTAATTTATGTGCAATAAGTTAAAAACTGTATGAAATTATTCTTTTAATAAAATAATCAGGTTAATTAAATCTATTTAGTTGTATATATTAAAAAATTAATAATAAAATAAATCCTCTTCAAGGCTAAAAGGTGAAATCTTATAAATTATTGAAGATAAATTCTAGTGATATCTCAAGTAATAAAGGGACAAATCATTATGAGATTTTTTTATTTCATTACAGACACTTATTTTTAAAAGGGAAATTTATTGAAAAATATTTCTAATTATTTAATGTTTTTGCTTTAAAATGTTTTACACTTATCTGTATGAAATAAAAATGGTTTTATTCAACATGTACTTAAAGGATAAACATTTTTATATGGGACTGTTCACAGTAAAAAAAAAAAAAAATTGTTTTTCTATATAGAGAGAAGTGACAAATTGACATATGTGGCACACAATATAAATTATTAAAATAAAAACAGAAACAGTTGAATTTAAACATAAGTAATATCGATGACAAAGAACTGCATGGGTTGTCAGTATAAAGAAGGTAGCTTGAATGATCTGTTATCGAAAAATGAAACTGACTATTAACTTTGATTCTAAATTTTGTGTAACAAGTTAATTACAAAATAAAATTAATATCATTTTTAAGCTATTTGTTATTTTAGTTTTTAATTTAAATAGAACATACACTACCTTTCCATAAATGACCCAGCACTTTCGATTTCAGACTTTTTAAAAATATCTCAAAAAGTACTAAACAGATTGTTTTAAAACTTTAGGAGTGTAAAGAGCATGTTTCTTAAGCCAAAAGTGAAAGGGGGGAACAAGTAAAAAATTAAAGAAAAATGAAAGTGTTTGGCATTACCCTGTAAAAGTATGGTTTGATATTCAATCTGGCTGCAGCATGTGGCTATGGGGCTGTTCTTTATTATCTATGTAAATTTTTATGTCTCTACCGCATGTAATCAAGGAGAAGTAAAGGTTTCTTTGAAAAAAAAATGCAGAATCAATTTTCACGTTCTTTTGCTATAACATGCAAGGTAACCCAGAGCAAAGCTATTTTTAGGAAACTTGACATACAATATTTGACACAGCAAACTGCAATCCAAAAAAAAAAAAAAAAAAATTAAATATCTGATGAAATATGAGAATTTTTACTAAATTTTTAACAATGCATGTGTGAGATTTAGCGAAATTTAATAACCAAATGTATTGAACTACTCATGTAAAAATCCCAGACAAGTGTTGTGTAAACTCAAGAAGTTCTATGCTATTATAGAATGAACTGCTATCCAGTTTCTTTCTACCCCCCCCCCCCCCCAAAAAAAAAAAAAAAAAAACTCAACTATAAGGGGTTTTACTCACTTTTTTGTTTTGATTCAATGAATGGTAATACAGTTTTCAATGATTGTAAATAAATGATTAAAAAAAACTTTATAAATTTTTTTGGGGGAACAGCTGACATCTCCTTATATTATTAAAATCAGTACGCATCTGTCTGTCTGTCTGTGAGAAATGCCTTGTAAGCGCTAAAGCTCCGGCGCTAATGGTCGCATCGCATCGCCTCGAAACCGGTGTCGACAGACGCAGAATTTCTTCATCTCAACATCGCGATAATTCACTAAGCGATGCGACCTAATTAGCAGAGATATTAATTAAAACGTTGAGCTATGTCGATCGAAAAATGACTGAGAATTCAAAGCTATTTGCTTAAAAAGAGACATTGTTACGGAAAAAGTGGAAAATAAATTAGAAATATCAGTCGTATCGTTACAAATTTGGTATCAAATGAAAGGGCAGACTTTTCTCAATCCGATGGTTTAAACGGCTTATTGATCAAACAATTAGATTTTTTAAAATTAACTAAACTAAAAAAATGATGGCAACAAATCAAAAAAATTTTAATATTGCAGACGATTGTCTACAGTCTTGAACGGAAAGAGAAACATCTGGTATTTAATGAGGTCACGTGTTTTGGTACTGCGATTAAAAATTGCAATTTTGAAAAGGCTTCAGTTTTTCAATGTCGCATACAAAACTTCGTATACATCCCTAACATCACAAGACAGCCTTGCAGTTCAAATTTCATCGAATTTCGAAAAAATTTACATTTTATTTGGAGATTAAATTTTAATTAAATACATTTAAATAAAAAACTTAGTTATTTACTTCGTGCGTCGTTTTAGATCTTTTGAAACCGGGCACCCGGTCCTCTTCAGAAACGAACTTTTGTGCTTGAAACTTGAAACTGAGTTTTCCTCTGTTGATTTTTCAGCAGATGGCTCCATGCTCCGTTTGGGACTACTGCGCCGCTGTCATTGCATACGTCATAATTCATAGATATTTCGATCGATTCACGGTACATCGCATAATTATAATTTTCATAATCGGCAATTTTAGTGGTTTTGTCAAAGTCTATTTTAATATTTTGTTTATTGTGTGTTTTGCCAGGTCGGTATTATATTTTCCGGTTTTTATGAACCCGGATAAAAAATAAACCCGGCTCATATATTGGTGTTACTAAGCGAAAGATTAAAACTAGGATTAACGAACATAAAAATGACATAAAAACAGGAAAATATAATACCGCCCTGGCCAAAACACACAATAAACAAAATATTAAAATAGACTTTGACAAAACCACTAAAATTGCCGATTATGAAAATTATAATTATGCGATGTACCGTGATCGAAATATCTACGAATTATGACGTATGCAATGACAGCGGCGCAGTAGCCCCAAACGGAGCATGGAGCCATCTGCTGAAAAATCAACAGAGGAACACTCAATTTCAAGTTTCAAGCACAAAAGTTCGTTTCTGAAGAGGACCGGGTGCCCGGTTTCGAAAGATCTAAAACGACGCATGAAGTAAATAACTAGGTTTTTTATTTAAATGTATTTAATTATAATTATACTTCGTTTTTTCTATTTGTTATAAGATTAAATTTTATTCTAATACACGTATTTTAAATTCTAATTATGATTAAATTATTTTTAATACATCATTCGAAAGATATTTTAAAGTTCTTTTATATTATTGAAAGAGGAATTCGAGATTTCACCCGATTTACACGTTTTGAGGTGTCTTGAATCGGTTTTCTTTTGTATCTGAGCTACTAATTAAAATAATTTCATAACTAATGCATTATTAGAAAGCTTTGTTGATTTGGAATTGAACAGTAGATTAAAGAAATTTCTACCGCCAGATGGCGCTGTAATATTTTAAAATTTCAATTTCTAATTATGATTAAATTATTTTTAATACATCATTCGAAAGATATTTTAAAGTTCTTTTATATTATCGAAAGTTTTCACCAGATTTACACGTTTTGAGGTGTCCTGATTAGGTTTTTATTGCATATCAGCTAATTGAGTTAGACCGTTCAAAATTGGTATATGTAGGTTAATTAGGAGGGGCTGAAAGGGTGGGGATGAAATAGGCGTGCACTGTGCGCGTATCCCCTAACTTGTGCACGCGCAGCACACATGGGACTGCACTGCCAATGGCAGTGGGGACCCAGTCCGACTTTTTAACCGATGAGAAAAGATTTTTTTAATTTTCTTTTCTTAGTAATAAAAATTCGATTTGAGAAGGAATATACATTCACAAGTGCGCACGCATGGGTCTGCGCTGCCGAAGGCAGTGGTGACCCGGTGTGAGTTTTTACCCGATCAGAAATGATTTTTTTTTAGGGGACACGAAGAGTCAGGGAAGGTATACCCACAGTGTGTGTAGCTCCCACAGCGTGTGTAACCGCTAACTTTAGCTCGCTCAGCATGCATGGGACTGCGCTGCCGAAGGCAGTGGGGACCCGGTGTGAGTTTTTACCCGAACATAATTTTTTATTTTTATTTTATTTATTTTTTTTTTTAGGGGGCACAAAGTGTCAGGGAGGGAATATGTGCGTGCAGCGCGTGTACCCCTTAACTTGTGCGCACCCAGGACTGCGCTGCTGAAGGCAGTGGGGACCCGGGGCGACTTTTTACCCGATCAGAAATGATTTCTTTTTTTTAATTTCTTTTCTTAAGACTAAAAGTTACTGTTAGTGATTCATTAATTATAGTGATTCATTTGAAAGTACTGACCCGCTAGTTCAGTTCATTAAATGGCACAGAATTTTTTAAGTTCTGTTTGGGGTTTTGTAATACTTGTTTGGAGTTTTTATGTAAGTAGCTCAATACATTTTTCTATTAAATTATGCAAATAAAATTTTGCTAAATCTTACACATGTGCAGTTAAAAATTATTTAGTAAATACTTTGATATTTTATTAGATTTTTAATATTTCTTCAATTTGATTGCAGCAGTATGCTGTGTCTAATATTGTATGTTGGGTTTCCTGAAAATAGCTTTGCGCTAGGTTTAACACCTTGCATGTTATAGTTAAAAAAGTAAAACAAAAAATTTTTGCAATTTTTTAAAACCTTTATATCTCCCTGATTGCATGTGGTAGAGACATAAAAAATTATACAGCTAATAAAGAAGAGCCCCGTAATCACATGCTACAGCCAGATTGCATTTCAAGCCTTACTTTTTACAGGGTGATGCCAAACACTTTCATTTTTCTACAATTTTTTATTGGTGCCTCATTAACTTTTGGCACAAAACTTAAACTGAAATGTCTGAGGTATAACACATTCTTTAGAGGTATAACACGTTCTTAATTTTTTAGAAAATCTTTATGAAAAGAATACTCTCTTTAAATGTCAAATTTTAGTGATGATTTTGTTACAAATGCAAATCTATAGGCGTTAAAAAAATGTAAATTTGTATTTTAATATGAATAATTGTTATTTGCTATTGATTGCTTTCTGTCATGGAATAAGTATTTAAGAATATTCTCGATTCTCTGAATTTGGAGCTTCAGAGAATATTCTCACCTCACATCTCTCTCTCTATATATATATATTAAATTCCTATTTGCTTTCTCTGGCGTAGAAATCTTCCTATCTTTAAAGCTGCAAAGTTGGCAGCTATGTAATGTAGGTCATCTAAATTTTTTGTATCTATACTTTTAAAGAGGAAATACTTTAATTCTATTGAAATAAAATTATTTTAAAAAGTGTTTTATAATAAAATTGCTACTCTCATGATATAAAAAATAGCTATTAACTAAGTGGTTACTGATGAAATTGATATACTGGCCACTGGCCTTTTAAAGAATTTTTCCAGTTTTGCCCTTTATCATTAAATATACTACCAAACTGAGTTTGAGTGATTTAAGTTCATATGAGAGTAGCATTGCAGTAAGTGTAATCATTTTAGTTTTTTTCTAAAGCATCCAAGACATCAATATCGGACATCATGGCATGAGACATCAAATTTGAGAATGTTATTTCAATGTAATGGTGCATACAGATTTATTGTTTAAAATAGATTTATTTATTCACATAGGAAAAATTTAATATGTTATTCTTATTTAACTTGCTAAAGTAAAAAAAATATTTCTTTACAGGTGTTTTCTAGGAATAAACCCAAATCGAGGGTCGAAAGTAAATCCAGAACTAAAAAAGAAAGACTGTCTGTATAAACTCTAAAATTTTGAATTTGAAGAAATCTGTATCAGAATGGATAATTGATTGCGTTGATAATTTGTATTTTATGTGACTTGATGTACTATGTTGATGTAAACTTATATGCAAATTGATTTTTTTTTTTTTTTTCCCTGATGTGAATTTATGTATTCAGATGTTAATATTCATAGGTTAATCAATATATTTTATTTGAATAAAAATGTTGTATTTATGAATTTGAATAAATATCTTAATTTTAATTGCTTGTTTTTTTTTTTTTTCTTTTGCCTTTAAATTCTTAATATATTGCTGATAAAATGTAGTAAAAAAAAATGTAGTAAGTAAAAATAAAATGTAGTAAAAAAATATATATTGGCATGTTGGATTGCAGACAAATTTTGTTTTGCTGCAGATAAATACAGGAAGTTCTGCTTCTGGGGTTTAAGTGTAAATATGTTTTGGCATACAGTGCATCTGAAAATTATCGAGACAGGTGATTTTTTAGTAGTAAGAATTAAAAAAGCTTGAAGTAATAATCATGAAAAAAAAAAAAAATAATAAGTATATGGAATCTGTATATAAGTGTATTATAACAAAGAAATATAGTATAAGTTTTACAGAATTAAAAAAAAAAAAAAAAAAATGCTGTCTCAAAATTATGAAAACTTTTCGAGTATTTGGTATTTAAATTCAAATTTTGGATCAGTATCTTTTAATTATCTTAAAACTCTTATCAGACATGTTCAGGGCGAGAAGTTGGAGAATGTGTGGCTGTAAGAAAAAAGTTTTTGTCTATTTTTTTTTTAAATAATAGATAAAGTTTTTGTCAGAAATTAAAATAATAAGTAGAGCAGAGTGATGGTGCTAATTCAGCCATGCATTCTTCAAACTCTAATTCTAAGCTTGCCTAATAAGATTTTCAAGATAATTCAAAGGAATAGATCCAAAATTTGAATTTAAATACCAAATAGCATAAAATATCTCTATTTTTGAGACAGAATTTGTGTTTTTAATATTTTTAGAAAAATTCTATGAAACTGTACTAAATTTCTTTGCTATAATACACTAATATTTTAATTCCATATGCTTATTATTTATTTTCTTTGGGATCTCCTTTCTCTTCATTTTTTTTTTACTTATTTGAAAAAAATCACCTGCCTGTGGGATTTTGAGATGCACTTTAGTTTGAGTTTGACTTCATTTTGCTTAGTTGTTATAAAACTTAGTTGTGAAACTTTTTAGGCATAAACTACAGCTAATTAATTTTTTAAAAGTTTTAGCTTATGGGCTTTGTACATTTCTAGCAGTATGCCACTAAAAAAGGGGGAAAAAATGATAAGGAGTGCATGTATAATTAACCCAATTAAAAAAAAGGGTACTCCCATTTTTTCCCTGTCACATAAAGAATATATATTAAAAAAAAAAAAAAAAATCACGTGGAAGAAATTTTAAATGTAGTGCCTATTTGCTAAGGAACACAATAGTAATTGCATGACTACTAGGTAAAATTTTCACAATTTTTTTTTTTTTTCACATTTTTCTTATTTTAAATATTTTTCCATTTTAAATCCTGCACATGTTGCACTGGACTTCTTTAACATAAATGATAAAAATATAATATTGTATAATTTACTACTATGCACCAAATTTTTGTAACATAAACGATAAAAATATAATGTTGTATAATTTAGTACTAACATACTATGTTAATGTACTATATAATATATGTTCATTACTAATATATATCCTAATACAGAGTCCAAATATAAAGTCTTTTTATAATTAATAACTGTTCTTTAAATATTCTAAAATTCTGTTTATATGCCCTTTACAACAAAAAACTTGATTTTAATAATTATTTAGTGTTGTTTTATTAAATGTTTCATAGTCAATAGATTCTCATAAAATAGTTTTAATTATTGTCCCTCTACATTACTTAACAGTGTTGCAGTGTTAAAGTTTACAGAATCATTTTTTAAAATTGATTTTTATTTACATTTTACATTCCTTGAGTTCCACAGTTTTTATTATATAAACAAACAACTCTTCTTTTGCTTTTATACATATAATTTTTTACTCTGATGTTCTCTGTTTACTGTGTCCTATGTTTACTCTGATATAATAAGATAATTATAATTTTTTTCCATAGGGGATTTTTTTTTTCTACAGAGTAGTTTGAGAACCTCCAATATTTCTCAAAATTCTTTGTTCATGTTCTAATAATGTATATAATATTTGTTATACACCGAAGAGTCATTACATTATGACCACCTTCCATCTGTAATAATGGGCTCGCCCAGGAACAGAACTACTGCGCGTGTGTACAGCTGATGTTGGAGTATATAAAGCGGCTATGCATTGTCTTTCCAAATATAGTGCGATTAGCGACATAATGAGAAAAGCAGTTGATTTATAAGACTTCGATAAAGGTCAAATCGTTATGGCTCAGCGACTGTTAACATCAAAATCGGAAACGGTACGTTTAGTGGGCTGTTCATGTTCAGTTGTTGTGAACACATGTCAAAAGTGGTGTATGGATGGTGAAATGACAAGTCGCCGGCCAGCAGTGTGTTGTCCATGATGCATTGATTCCAGAGGAGAGCAGATATTGTTATGTATTGCTCGCTATAACCGAAGAGCTACAACAGCCGAAATCACCACCAGCTACAACAGTGGCGACCCAGACAGTGTTTCACAACACATTGTGCAGCGTACATTGCTGTGTATGGGCCTACTTATGTCCCTGCACTGACGGAACGTCATCGCCAGTTGCGTCTGCAATGGGCCAAGAAACATCGGAATTGGACATTAGAAGAATGGATGAAAGTCGCATAGTCTGACGAATCTCGTTTTCTGGTCCATCACATTGTGTGCGACTACACCAATTTCCAAAGGAAACCCTCACTTCCGGATGCACAGATGGACAGAGATAAACCGGTGGCAGGGGCATTATGGTGTGAGCAATGTTTTCATTGAGCACATTAGGACCCATAATCAGCATAGAACCCCAGTGGCAGAAAGTTTTGTAGCTGTCTGCGACAGGCTTTTAAAATTTCACAATCTATCTGCAAAATTTGCATGTAATCAGGGGTGAAAATGACTTACACTCAAAAAGCCTTAAAGCTGATTGGAGGGGGGGGGAGGGTATCATCAGTGGTGATCTTGTGCAACAACACACGAATACAATTTTACTGCAGAACAATATAGTATAAACAATTGTGTGTATTCATTCAATTAAATATTTTATAGCAATGTTTGACACAACACAATATAAATAATTATAACAAAAGTATTAGTTTTAGTTTTGATACAGAAATTTTTTTAAGTGAATTGTTATTCGAAAGTTGCAGACAAAAACTGTCTGCAAGCTGTTTTTCGGTGTCCGCGACTATGTCGCCGTGTCGCGGTGTTTCTGCCACTGGGCATAGAACAATCCCTGGTGTATGTGCACTACGTGAACATGATTGCAGACCAGGTTCACCTATTCATGACAACAGTATTTCCGGCAGGGGATGGTGTTTACCAACAGGATAATGCACCATGTCATAAGGGTCGAATCGTCATGGAGTGGTTCGAGGTACATTCTAGTGACTTTCAAGTCATGTCTTGGCCTCCAAATTCACCTGACATTAATCCAATAGAGCATTTGTGGTCCCACCTGGAAAACCTAATTCGTGCTGCCACGCTACCCCCTTGCAATGTGCAGGAATTGCAGGACCAGTTGATGCACGCTTGATACCAGATACATCAGACTATGTATCAGCACCTTGTAGAGTCAATCCTACACTTGGGTGCTGGCAGTTTTGAAGGCTAAAGGTGATCCTACATGTTATTAACAGGGTGGTCATAATGGTGCTATATTTATATGTTTATGGGTGTATATTTATATGTTTATTGTAAAGCAGCTATCACACAGAAGATCCTACCCTCTGAACTTTACGCTAATACCTCTCCGAATAATCGAGCATCAGGTAATAGGGTTATTTTGAAGACTAAAATGAATTCATAAAGGCATTAATAATTGGCTACTAATTGCTCACTATTTCATGTTTTAAACACACTCTGATTTTCTCACACTCCGATTTGTTGAATACGAGCTAACATCTAGCGTAGGAGATTTAGTCAGTCATAAGTTTGTCATTGACAAAGGTAGGAAAGGGAAACTAATCACACGATGCATTTTCGACTGTTTGTCTCTCGAAAAACCTGTTTCAGGTGGTTTCGGGAGAGAAAGTATCTGATACTGCTGATCCCATGAGAGTACGTGAGATAGCAGCTTAAGTTAGATAAAAAGTGGATTTTAAAATAAGGATTTTGATAAAAAACACTTGAGTTTTTTCAAGTGGGTTTTATTGAAAAATACCACTTAGGCCAGCTTGTTGACCTAAAAAGATTGCATAACCTTTGCTCACATACACACAAAAAAAAAAAACTGTCAGCCAGGATGCCAGTAAAAAATTGTATTCTTCACAGATAAAAAGTATTTTTAAAACTGGTTTTCGGTTTTTAAACAATTGTTGTTATATGTTATGTTTACAGATAACAACAGTTAAACTAATGAATATATTCTGTAAATGTACGGAAAAAAATCTGTATTTATGTAAAAAAATACATGATTTCTCTGTAAAATTACAGAATATGATTCATTTTTATAAACAGTTTTTTCTGTGATGCAGACAGATTTTTTTTTTTTTTTAAATAGTGAAATTCTGTTATGTTTGTAGGAAAGAGCTGTTATTTTAGCAGAAATACTCTGTAAGTTTACGAAAAATCTCTCTTTTTTTTTCTGTAAAAAATACATGTTTTCTCTGCAAAAAAATTTAAAATAATTCGGTTATAGTAACATTTTTTTCTGCAAATATAACAGAATGTCACTGTTTAAAAGACGAAAGAGATCTGTTTACATCACAGGAAAAAAATGTTTTAAAAATGAGTTTTCTGTTTTTTTAAACAGTCAAATTTCGTTGAACTAACAGACGAATTACATTGTTTTAATAGAAGAATTACGTTACTTTAACAGAAGTATTTACGGAAATATTTACAGATTTTCCCAATTTTTTTTTTAAACGCTTTTTTTCTGTGAAGAAAACGGGTTATGATTGGCGTCCTGGCTGACAATTTTTTTCCGTTTTTTCGACAGTTTTTTTTTTACAGTGTTTTGGCGGCTTTGTGAGATCACCGAAATAATATTGCGGTAAATATTGTTTCAAGATAGCCAGAATTATAAAACTCTTTCTCAATTTCAACGGAGTTAATTGTTTTGGTAAAAATGTATCGTCTCTCTCAACTGATTTTCCCAAAGATAATAAAACTATTTCGTCTATACTCGAAAGATTTTTATTGGTCTCTAAGCTATGCATTTGTCAATGAGAAATTCTGCAATAATGCATGGAGTATTCCTAAAAAAATTAATATATTTCTCTTGGCGGTAAATATAATCCATTTATCGTGACTTTAGTGGTTGGAGAGGCTTTTTTTTTTTTCTTATTTTCAGTAATGTTCGTAGAACGGAACCTTCTTGTTTATTTACGAATCAATTACCTCACACAAAAATCTAATTTTTTCATAATAATATAATATTTTCCAATGACTGTATAAGAAAGTCATGCGGTGTTCACATCGCATTTATATATATATATATATATATATATATATATATATATTAATTCATCTAAGAAAATACGCTTTTGTCATACAAATTTTTATTTTAACTAATAGATTAAAAGAAATCAAAAGTTAAAATACCTTGCATAGGTTTCTTAAATATTATTCCATTATAAAAATATGTGTAAAATAAGAAAAAAAAAATTAATAAGAATGCTTGTAAAATCATTCATAAAATTAAAATCATACATACTGAAATAATAAAAATTTGTTGTAAATTTAAATATTAAAGATATTATTCTCACAATGATATTTAATTTTTATGTTCTTTTTTCAGTCGATATATAAATATATTTTTAAAAAATGAAGCAAAAATTTAAACATCATCCTTCGGTTATCTAAATTTTGTTTCGTGACCAAAATGTCTGCAAAACAAGAAAGAAATCTTAATAATGCTTAAAATTGTACATAATATTGTGCCTTTTAGTTGCAAACTCGACCATCTTAAAAAAAATACAATTTTGATAAAAAGCTTATTTTTTGCCACACTTAGCCAAAATAAGATAGGAACCAAAATTCTTTTCTTTTTATCATTGTTACAGCAGTATGTTTAAAAACTCGAAATAAGGAGGCAGAGGTCCGTGATTGGACGGGATTATTCAAATTTTTATTGTAGATTTGACTACCTATGCAACTTATTTTGGAGTAGGCCGGTTTGCAACAAACCAAAATTTAATTTTAGCTAAATTTAATGCGAATAATGTATTTTTAGTATTGCAAATGCACAAATGTTTTGTTCAGTTAAATTTTAATTATAAATACTTGATTTTTGTTGCCTGATAAAAAATAAATAACTGATAAAAATAAATAAATAAAATATATAACTGATATACATAACAAAATCTAACGCTGGAAAATTATGAAAATGTATCACAAACAGCCCCAAATTCATTAATCACGAGGTATTCTTCAATGTAGTGGAAAATCATTTGAATTTTAATCAAACTTACATAAACACATCGCTATACTCTTTCGAATCAATAGGTATGTTATTAAATTAATAGCATTTCATTAACTAATCATATTATGCTATGATGCTTTTTTTTCTATCAATTAATAATATGTTATAACAATGTGATTTTACATTGTCTTTGAACTTTTGCTTTGTTGCTTTTCCACGTCGTAGGTTCACTTTTCCTCTTCTTTCTTTGGTTAGAATATACTCCTTCTACAAACTTCTCCATTGTAGAAGAAAACATGGAATTCAATTATTAACTTTGTGTGCACCAAGAAAGAGCAGTTACAGGATAGAGAAAACACGGTAACACTAACCTAATCAAAAAGTGTGCTATTTAATCGGGTTGAGCAGAAACGCGATCTCACGGATATGGAGACGACAGGGTTTAAAACATATCAGCCTTAGGATTTGAAAGGTTTTGCAGCACATCGTAGTTTTCAAACGTAAATAACTCAGAAATTGACCAGATTTGGTACGGTTTCGTGTTTCCAGATGGTAAAAAGGTTTACTTAAAACTGAAAAAAAGAAAAAAAACGCATTTTCTAAATGTAAGGTTTTGGCCGGTTTTGTAACTAGACAACACAATTAAAGATATATACAATGAGATTTAAATAATAAAATTAGTTGTAGATTTAAATTTAAATATTAACTAGTTTTTTCTTATTAAGATATTCAATACTTATGTAGTTATTACAGAAAAATATATAAATACATGAGACATTTTTGTGTAAATATAATGTTCCATAAAAGAAGAGGTATCGATTATTTAAGAATTTTTGTTGCTAAAAACAAATAATTACAAATATTCTTTCAGCTTGTTTACTTTGCAACGTATGCAACGTATTATTTTTTAATATAAACTAAACTTGGAATTTCAGCGAATACAATTCTTTGTAACAAGAGTTATAAAAAAAAAAAAAAAAAAAAAAAAAAAACTTCAAAATACCTCCTTTCACAGGAAGTTTTGAAATACATGAAAGAAAAAATTACTGTGTTTCCTAACTGTTACGGTGTTTTAAAATATTTAAAAAATGTGTCATCCAAAATAAGTAGGATTATACTAATGAAGTGTCTAACAAAAGATATTTGTAAAAAGTAATAATAATAATAATAATAAATAAATAAATAAATCTATATAGTTTTTTTTTTTTTTTGAAGATTAATTAAAGAGTACATTTCAAATATTTTAAAGGCTGTATTCTAAAACAAGATTTTCCCCAAAAGTGTAAAGACCGTTGCCAGTCGCCCGTTGCGCAGCACTAGTGCGACGTAAAACCTAACCAACCAACCAACCCAAAAGTGTTAAACTAGAAAATATATTTTTTTATAAATCATTCTTTTTTAATAGGAATAAATTTATTATATTTTATGTTAGACACCCAAAGGAATGGGAATTAAGCTTTTTTTTCTTCTACCACTATTTTTAACATTAATTATTATGTTATTTATTAATAAAAGTGTCCTATGAAAAGTCAGATGATTTCTGTTTGAAAATACTGGCAGTAAAATAAAAGATTAAACCTCACCCATTTATGTAACATAATCACATGTGCCATATAATTTCCCAATAGAAGGTTTATAAGAAAGATATGAACATAATTATTTAATTACTTTAAATTATATATATATATATCTTTGTAAAAATCATCTTTTTTTCTCTAAAAAAATGCATCATACTAAGTACAGTCGGTAACAAAAATGTCCGAACACTAGCAAAAATTCCTATATAAAAAAAGTACACTTAATATTGTTTTGTTAAATAAATCCTTGTCAAATCCTGTTCTTAGTCACTCTAAGAACAGGATTCGACAAGGATTAATTTATTAAAAGTTTATTAAGCGTACTTTTTTTATATAGGAATTTTTGCTAGTGTTCGGACACTTTTGTTACCGACTGTAATAAGAATAATACATCATGAAAATATTAACAAAAAAAAAATGCATCCATTATTTAGCTGCACAATATTGTACGTTCTAATTTCCAGCCTTCTGATTATCTCTCATTTTAACGAACAGAAAATATCCATATTACTAACTTCAGTGAAGACAACATGAGTGACAACTTAACTCCTATTTATTAAGAACTTTAAATATAAAGGCATGGTGGGCTTTCAAGCAAGTACTTAGCTTAGTTAAAACTAAAACAGATCTTAACTAATAAGAAATTATAAAGATACCTAGTCTCACCAAACTTGAATTAAAACTTACGGCATGAAAGTTGGATTTCGTTTGAGAAGCAAGATCGCAATATTTTCGCATTAGGAAATGAATAAACTCCAAAATTTTACAACCCAGTCGGTAGAGCACCGGCCCCGTAATTGGAAGATTGAGGGTTCGGTACTTGAGCCGGCCAAAGACCGTCGTGTACACTAATGGTGGATGGTGCACGTAAAATCTGTCGTGGCCACAATGTCCTCCATGTTCCCATCAAAAATTATACCTCTGGGGGTCACCGAAGCGGGAGAACATCCCTTCCGCGGAGGATGTCTCCGGATGGCATGTCTCCGGATCACCTCTAGGGGTGTGTCCCAGACCGTCGCCAATTGCCCATCTGCGTGTTGGGCGGATATTAACCAAAATCAGACTACCCTCCTTTTCGTGGCTCTAAAGTGACAGCTTCATGGTCGTACACTTTGAATATCAATTCGATATTCGGGCATGCGTTGTGAAATGCCCTAAAATTAATCCTAATTAAAAAGCAAACATTAATCTGAAAAATAATATGGTTATTAATGAATAAATTTTCTCTCAAATAATACTAGATTCATATAATTTTAAGTAATTTCTTTATTAAATATCCAAATTTTGAATACTGATAAAATTGATTATTCTATAATTTTACAATAAAACATAAATGATATAACAATGATCTTTGATCTTGCATCAAAGATGCTAAAGATGAGTACTTAGAAAATATGCATACTTGCATGCGTTTGCAAAGTTAAATGATTGTCTACTGACCAAAATGAAGGAAGAGATTTCTCACCAGATTACTCGAAGTTATGATGCATGCGGGGCATAGTAAAGGGTCATCCCTGGGAGCACTAGTGTTGGGGAGCACTGCAGAGCACATCTTAGCGTAGGCGTGAGGCCGTCAGAATCTCCACATGATTTCATCACTTACACAAGTTGACAGAGCTACAGCCAAAACATTTTATCGTCATCTCATCACGAATGCAACAGCTAGAAGATAACTCTAAATTTTTTAACTTCTTCTCATTTTCCTCATTATAATTTTTGGGCGGTTCCCTCCTTGCATTTTCTTTTTTTATTGGCACTGCTTCTTATTGGACCCATTTTTTACCAATCAGTTTGCTTCTATAATTTTTATTGCCTTCCTTACGCTTTCGCAGGGGCTCATTCTTGGCGGTCGCCTGAAGGGGCTTAGCGTGTGGTCCCCTCTCAGAATTCCACGTGCAGGTCATAAATATGACGTTGTATGTCTGTCTTAGGCTTTTAAAAGGCAATAAAACAGCTTTGTAGTCTTCAGTAAAATAGCTTTTGTATTTTTATATTCTTTTTCCTTTTAAATAATGCCCTTTTGTACCTTTATTATTTTGTTTTTAACAAAATGGCTGATTTTTCCCATCACTGCGCAGCACTAGTGCGACGTAAAACCCAACAATGCATCCATCCATCCAAAATTTTACAAAGCACATTCGTAATTCCTAATCTAAAACTTCGATCAGCAGCACGGTAGAAAACTACCATCCAAGAAGTACACTTACCTAATTCGGAAATTTAATTTTTAAGAAGAAACCTGAGAAAAGATTTATCTGATTTTCTTTAAAACATCCATCCTAAAAATACCGATATCCAAGTAACCAACAAAAACTTCACAACTACCCTTTAACAATTCTTACCTTTCGTCGTGTACAAAACACCAAGCTAAACTCAACGAACTGAAAAATCTACTTCCATGCACAACCATACATTTTCTCCGAGACCATCCAACACCTCCTGTAATAATGCCTCCGAGCTGAGCTCTACGTCATGGAAGATCGGCCGATTTTATCCAATCAACACTTCCTATGATACATGTTGGATCGTGGGGATTGGATGAAATCGGCCGATCTTCCGTGACGTAGAGCTCAGCTCGGAGGCATTATTACAGGTGGTGTTGGACCATCGCCAGCTAACACTAGATTCGACTATAACTTTATCTCTTCCAACCTTACGCTGTTTTGCCAGCTCACCACGGCTTAGAGCACTGAAACTCAAGAAAATTGCGTGAAGCCTCACACCTTACAGTATGTTTAGAGAATGTTAATTCTTTTTGTTTTATCTTTTATATCATTTACAAGTATTCCAGACAGTAATTTAGAAGCATTTTCGATATGTACGGTAAACTGTTAGAAAATCATAGAAGAAATAATTTTCAAAATATGTCTTTACTCAGAAAAGGTAAGTTTTTATATAAAGAAAATGCTTTCTTTCCTATAGAATAGCCGAATTATGGCTTAGAAAATAATTGTCAAAAGTAGAATGTGAAAAGTTAAAAATTTTAAGTATGATATCATTGTGTAAGAAGTTTTAATAATTACAGCGAAAAAAGTTACTGAAGCTGATTGATAAGTTTTTTTTTTATTATTATCAGTAGATTTATTTTTATTTATTTGTTATTCTATTGCTTTTTTTTTTTTTCAATTAAACAATTGCAATAATATGAATTTCATAATGATATTATTAAATACAAGAGCTGACGCAACATGTCTGGACGTAGACTATATTGTCCGACCAAACGTGATAATAAATGGTAAAATTATTACCTGGAAATTCTTCACATACGTTTATGATTTCGATTAATGCATACAGTAAGCAGTGCATTTAGTTTAACATATAACTTTACAGAAAGCTAATGATACGATATTAATATAGATGAACGGCTTTATGCAATTAGTAAATACTGGCAATAGATAACTGCTATTGATACAACATTAGGCGACTTACACGATTATGTAATTTATCAATTGAACTCAGCACAATGTGTTTATGTTCTGATTTACGTAATCACCATTGTGATATATAACACAAAATGGAGCAATCAAAGCATTTATATTATAGAAACTCTATATTAAATACATAGAACTGCAAGAAATACATAGAATAGTAAGTTATATATGTCAGTTAATTCCAGACAACAATAGTGATATGATTTTTAGTATAAGTCATTTTATGTGCATCTGTTTCACATTTAAGTCGATATGCATCATTTATATTTCTTTTATGATCTTGCAAATAATTTTCTTTTATATGATTGGAAGAAGTATTATTCAGACCACATTTTTTTCAAGCTACAGTTTTATTAATACATACATACATATATATATATATGTTTCGTATTTGTTTCGTATTTTGGTTACTTGTCTCGTTGGTGTTCTTATGAAATACATGCTGCTGTTTATGTAAATGTTTGATCAATTTTCTGCCTAATCCATATAAGTTTTTGCCTGTTTCATATTATTTTATTCATTTTATTTTATCCATATTGAATTTAGCCATATTTGTGCTTTTTTATTAAACTGTCTGCCTAGGGGAAGAGTTTGATCAATTAAAAGCATGCTTTAATCCCACACGTATGTCTCAAGTCATACGGGGTATTTTTGACAGTTTAAATCATTTATTTTATGTTTTTGCAGTAAGTATTACTTATGAATTGTTTTATATTTATTAATTTTCTCGTAAGTTTTTCTTTAGTTATTTGGTTACTTATTTCCAACTTTTATGACTTAAAACATATATTATAATTTCTTATATATTTTTATGTATGATATATGTTTGATTATTAAGGATTTAAATTGGTATGACAGATAGCGTAATAATTAAATAAAACTTAAGCACCAAATTATCGGTAATTTTTTTTTTCAAACTACGGTTCCTTTAATATTTACATTTTACACAAGAAAAGGTATACTTTTTTCAATTGCAATACATAATTAATCAATAATGATTTAATTTGTTATGATAGATATAAGTACTTCTTTTTATGTTTTCATACAGAGTTAACTGCGACATAAATAATCTTATTTTTTAAACTGTTACACAGAAGCTCATTGCTACTTATGGGATATCTGCTGTTATTTATAAATGATTGTTTTATGGCATCGTTGCTTATGGCATTATGGCTATTTAATGGCATAGTTATAAATCAGCCTCTAAAACGTGTCTTAATTTAATCGGTTGCCGCTAAAGGGTATGCAGTCCTTAGAGGGTAATAAGAAAGCACTACAGAACTGTTGTTTTAAAGTAAAAATTACAAAACATTTATGATGTTCATTCAAAGTTTTGTAATTATTAGATCTTAGGGGGAACTTTTTACCATTTAAAATAAAATACGTAAAACTAAATGAACTGTAAATTATTGGGAAATTAATAACATAGTTATAAGGTATACTGACGTGCATGAAATTCGCATGCCGATTTAAAATGTTTCTTTATCCTTTAAAATATACTGAAAATATCATAACACAGTTTCCTTGGTTATCGTTTAGAGAATATTTTTATCGTTCACGATGATTGAAAAATAAAAACACTAATTAAACATAATTTGTAAAGATAAACTATAACTTCCAACACTCGCACTAACACAGAGACATATTTTGTTCCTTTTCGCGTTTCTTTAATAAACAGAAATATTTCCCAAGAAACGTGACCATTGTACGCCAAAAATTTAATAAATGTTAACAATGACAATAAGGATGGCTGGAACAGTATCGGTGCACATTTCCCTAAACCTTCGTGAGCTACCCCATGATGGTGACTAGCTGGAGTGAAAAATGAAATTACTTTTGGCGTTTATTCTTGCAGTCACCAAGATCAAAGTTCCAGAAATAGTAAGCCTGTGGTCTTCGTTACGAATAAACTTATGTAATTTTTTCAAAAGGCGGCCAGTAATTCATCGGCACCTATTACAAAACATTGACATGATTTCCAAGTGTTTACTTTCTGGAAAATGACCAGCTAAGCAAATATTTTGTCTAGAGGGCACCCTATTGTATTTCGTTATAAGATTAAAAGAATCGGAATTAATTATCATATGTGTTGACAAAATAAAGGAGAGTGAAAAAGCCAAAACATATCTTTTCAGAGACTAAAGAATTTATATTACGTTAGAATTGTTAAATGAATATAAAAAAAAAAGATCAAGGATTAAGTTTCAGTTGCTTTGAAAAAAATATGAAAGGGGAACAAAGAAAAATTAGAAAAAATATATTGAAAAGTTATTATTTATAGAATAATATAGTTATATCGTTATATTTAAAATAGTTGTTAAGGATTAAATAAAGAGAAAATAAATTTTATAATATGTAATAAACTACATCACAAATATTTCCTACATTCTTTCTTATATTGCACTATATTAATTTATATTTAAAAGGAGGTATTTTTATCTGTAGGGATAAGCTGGATACGCAGCAAATAGTTTCTTTGTTTTCATTCGTCTATCTCTTCTTTTTCCCTTTTTCTTTCTTTTCTTTTTTTTTGAGATTCTGGCAGATATTAGGTAGTCGAACTTTTTAGCACCTACCATGTATAGTTTCAGAATATAGAATGATAGTCTAAAAAAAATATTATGAAAAATGATTCTTTTTTCTAAAAATAGGTTTTTTATTTCTTTATTGCAAATATAGCTATACTCAGAGAATACTTAAAAAAACTTTTTAAAAGTATTTTAAATAGCGTGCTGCACAGAGGAATATAAAGGTATAAGATATATTTAACCCTTTGCGAACGAGTTCCTTCAGATATCAGACAACAAAGAAAGACAATTTTCTTCTCTGGGCGTTTTCTAAATCAATACATTATTTAAAAAAAAAAAAAAGACTTTGTGTATTTCTGTTTAAACTAGTGTGTGTCGTAGAAATACATATAAGATGGGGTCATTTACCTCGTCGCTTGATGTGAATAAAATTGAATTTATTTTAACAAGAATACCTAAAAAAAATTGTTACTTATATTGGTGTTTAGAAGAAAACATCAAAAAGCAGAGATTGCTGTTTAAAATATGAATACACTGCAAATAGAAGTGCCTTAAATTCAGACAGAAATGTGTGTGAAATATCAATTCAGACACATAAATGTCTAAAACACTTAAAGATACAAATTTTCAGACACCACACACGTCTGAATTTATGACACATAAATGTCTTTATAAAAATAGACAAAGTTAAGTGTCTGAATATTATTAATATGTCTGACATTAAGACAAATTGCAGTTTTGATACTTGGAAATTAAGATATATTTTACAATTCAGACACCTAGAAATTCAGACTTTTGACAGTTCAGACACTTAGAATTTCAGACACTTGTATTAACTTAGGAAATTTCACACGGAGTCTATTTTAAGTAATATCCATACGGGGTTTAAGTTTCATTCCACATCCGCTTCCTTTAATATTGTTTTATATTTGTTTAAGCTGTTTAGATCACTTAGCTTTGTGAAATTGAATTTTCGAAGAAAAAGACATCGACTATGTAAACGAACAATCTAGAACAATTTGTACGCGACTGCTACTTATTTTTTTATTTTAGTTTTAAAAAAAAATCCGCATAAATCCGCATGCGCTCCTACATAATCAGTGTAAAACAACCAATTTTCTGGTTTTGACGTAAATTGTTTGTTTTCCGTTAAATAAAAGTTAAAAAAAAAAAAAAAAAAAAAAAAAAAAAAAAAAAGAGAGAGAGAGAGAAAGAAAAAGGAACCGTATTTGAAACCGTGTGCTGCACTTTTTGCACATTTATCACTCATATTTTAAAAAGAAAAAGCACTAAAAATATACACATAAAATGTGAAACGGAAATGTATATTAAACTTTAGGTATTTTGTCGATAACTTTAATTATTAGAAAAAGAAAAATAGATAAATTTATGATATGTTTAATGAATACTACATATCTATACTACTAACGAAAGTCTATTGTCGATGGTTGTAACTCAGTTGGTTGGTCGTTGGCTTGTGAATCCATAGTTCCTCAGTTCGAGTCTAGCCTGTCGGAGAGGTTCGCTACGTATGGAAATTTTTCCAAAAACATTTTCTGCATGCTATTCGAAATTCTATAACCAGTTTTTAATCGGTGACTAAACTACACGCAATCTTACTTATTTATTTAATTTTTTTTTAATTTATTTATGAAAAATGAGGTTAAAAATGGCTGCTTTAAGTCACTTCAAGTGTCTTAAATCCAGTCACATTCAAGTCTTAATTTAAGACATCTTTCGTATCTTAAAATTAAGACATGATTTTATGTCTGAAAATAATGACACACATTTAAGACACTTAACTGCCTGAATTTAAGACACCTGAATTTCCAGTGTATGTGACGACTGCAAAACATTAAAAACTTTAGCGTTAAAACATATATGATATACATAATTAAGTGTTCAAACATATTACAGTTAAAACATACATATTGTAACATACAATAATTAAAACATATTGTAACATACAACAATTAAAACATACAATTGTAACAACTAAATTATTACGCAATTTACAATTACATAATCTATAATTTTACTTTAAATATGAGAACTCTTTAAGTACTTTGCAACATACTTATTTTTTTCCAATGTGACATGTAGAGTTCCACTTCATTTAAAACCTTTTTTAAAAACAAGTATTGTAACTGCTTATGCCGATAAAAGAAATAAAATTTTCGAAGGACAAAAATAGTAAGTATACAAATAAACTAGTAAGTAAGAAGTAAAAAACTTCACATGATGAATTTGAAAATGATTCTGTTTATAATATGCACCGAAAAAAAAAAAATCTTTCCACTCTGTACCTAGTGAAACGTCTTGCATTGCGCAATTAAAATTTGAATTCTACTACCTGAATTTGAGATCTAAGTAAGCTTTTACTCTATTAAAACCAAGTAAAAACTACAACACCTAGAACGCCAAATGGGGACTGAATGTACAATTTCCACCAATCAGACAAATGGTGTAGAGCGAAATCACAATTAACAATATTTTTTAAGATTTCTATACATATAAAAAGTTTCAAGGAAATCAAGTTTATGAGTGGATTTAGGCCTGCAAATTATTTTAGCTGAGTTAAATTTAAAATTAGGGTTTTTATTCCAGCATTGCTTATAAATACCCGATTTATTGGTTTCTTGCTTACGAACGTAATTAATATGTTCTTTTAGACGGAATTTAAGACTGCGTTTAGTTTGGCTAATGTTAGATAAACAGCACTAGCAGGAAATGCTATAGATGTCCCAAGAGTTATACATATCTATAAGATCTTTTAAATGATAAAAAGTGAGTTTATTGGAAGGTGAAAAAATTATTTTAAAATCATATTGCTTAAGAATTTTAGCTATAGCAGGACTGGGTATAGGAAAATAGGGTAAAACAATACTGATATTACAAGAGACTGATATTAGAAGAGATTTAGTAGACAAAGTACCAGGAAGTTCTCATTTTTGGATAGCTTTATCTATAATTCAAGCGTTATAACCTCTTTCAATTGCTTTAGCTTTTAGAAATTTTATTTCAGAGCTTAATAAAGCAGGACCGGAACAAATATTAAGGGCACGCTTAACAAAAATATGGAAATATGCCATTTTTTGGATAAGTGGGTGACATGAAAGCGCATGGGGAGGTAGAAAGAATGCACAATTTTTACGATATACGTTGATGGAAAAGCCAGCTACAGTGCAAGAGACAAGGGTATCAAGGAATGGAAATGCGCCATTATTTTCTATTTCACATGTGAATTGGATATTACTATCTATAAAATTTATAGTTTGTATGACATGGTTAATATTGTCACGAGATGCGTCGATAAGCGTGAAGGTGCCATCAACCTAACGGGTCCAAAAAGGGAAAGACGTTTTATTAAAAAGCGTACTTTCAAAATAATGCGTGTAAATATCAGCGAGAATTGGGGAGTAAGGATAAACCCATGGCTAAACCATCAGATTCACAATAAAAATTTTTTTGGAATTAAAATGTAGTTTTCGATAAACAAACGTGTTTGGAAGAAATTAATTCTTGTATTACAAAAGACGTGAAATGAAACTCTTTTATTCTCAACTCTTTTAACCTCTTTTCAAGACAGCAGACGACACCACTTACCGGAACATTAGTGAAAAGAGATTTTACATCAAAATAATCCATAGTTAGAATAGTGTGAGCGCATTTTGCAATATTTTTTTGTGAAGTTAATGGAGTTTCTTACAGTATAGGTATTTGCAGAAAGAAGGTGAGCAAAAATTGTAGTGAGAAGTTAGCTAAACGATAGGAAGCAGTATCGATATTGGAGAATATGAGGCGAAATGGGATATTGAATTTGAGGACTTTTGGTAGAGCATAAAATCTGACACAATTAGCTATAGAAGGGATAAGATAAGATTTAGATGAGTCCAAAAACAAGGAACAAGATTTTATATCAGATTTAATTTTAGTTAATTTTTGAGGAGAGGGGTCACGGGACAGAGAAATATGGGCTATCAAATTTTTCTGCATTTTTCACAACTCGTTTTTCTTAAATTCCCATAGGCCAATCCCACACATTCCTCGTAATTCTATTGGTTGATCAGAATTCAATCCCTTTCCTACGGTACGCTAAATGCTACCAAAAGCTGTCTGCTTCCCAATTTTTTTTTTTTTTTTTTTTTTTCGTTCTAGACGTTATAGGTTTTTCTTGGTTTTAATAATCCATCGCCAATTCCCTTTTAATATTAATCTTTTACTTTTTTTTTTTTTTTTTTTTTTTTTTGAAAAAGAAAATTCCTGTGTAACTAAATTTACTTGTTCATAAATTTGTTAAATTTGCTTTATATTAAAATACGCTTAATAATAATTTACGTTGCTACAGGTAAAAACATAAAATCAAATGAGAAGAATAATTAACTTTTTAAAATACATTTTCAAATCTTAAAAACGAAAATTATGATAAATTTTCGTTTTAAATCTTTTTTAAATTTGACTTTATATCTTATAATCTTGTCTTCCTCGTAAATTAATTTAATGATTCTTAACAAGGGAATAGTAAGTTTAAAAATATTAGAATGTCTAAAAAAATAAAAAATAAACACATGCCTAAAATGTACAGCAATTCCCATATTTGCGAAGTAAATAACTAAATACCAACCAAACAACATATAAAGCTACTTTAAAATGTTTACGAAAATAAATAAAAGTATTTAGTATTTAGTAGCAATTTTAAGAGAGTAAACGTAATTTTTAAAAGTTAATATACAATAATTCCTCGAATATAATAAAATAATATAAATCTCTTGGAATAACATAACCCTCTCCCAACGCTTTTGCAAAAAGAAATAAAAAAGTAACATAATAAGGACATAACATTAATGTTAAAACTGGCGAGCGTGATTATAGGTAAATTTAGATGTTACACTGAAACAATTGCCAAGTATGTGCAGAAATCATTATTAAAGATAATAGAAAATTTAAGGCACTGTGTGAATGATCTTTTACGACAATACTATATCCCTCATTTATTCCTGCTGTACATTCAACGATCAAAGTACAGAGACTAACTTAAGGTTGGAATGGGACCACTCTCTTGAAGTATAACAATACTCAAGAAAATCCCTTTTCACTTAACCATAAAACAATACACGGTTTCATTATGCCAATAAGTTGTCAGTGACATCACTGGGGTCAGACTCGTCAGTACTCCACAATACCACAGTTCAAGTAATCTCCAAGTGATGTTGTACAGAACTGCACTGTTAAATATATATTGTCAGTTTGAACTAAAACTTGGTACTGAAGTAGCTGCAAGCACCCAATGGTTTAACCTTTTACCATGAGTTGGTAATTTTATGTTGAACCAGATATTGGTATTATGTTTTAAATAAAAAAAAAATTAAAAATCACCGAAATGGGGGGGGGGGGATTGAAAACTTCCGTGTCTCAAGTCAAACTCCCTGGCACTGTGCTACGCTTTCCTGTTCATTAATTCTGTTTCGTTGATTTTGAAAAAAGGGGCTAAATTTTCTAGTGCCTTATCTTGGCCCATGGGTGAGTTGTTGTACAAAATTTGCACTTTACCCTATGTTTTCGACCACGCTCTTTATTGAAACTTCGTTTTGTTTCAAAAGGAATTTTACTAATTCACACTTCCCTTGTCAATGGACGTATCATAGCTCCAAATTTTCGTGCAACTTAAATTCAATCGAAATAAGTAGAAAACTTAAAAGTGAGGTTGAACCATATTATGGTATTGCTGAACCATGGTATTATGAACCATACATATTGTATTGCTTATACCAGTACTGCATGTAGTAGTTCAAGTTTGAATTGAAATTTTTGACAGTGTGCGATGAACAAAAATCTCTCAAACTGAAATATCGAACTGAACTGAACCCCAAGTACAAGTATGTGTCATAAAAGTTATAACTTTTATGAACATACTTATTGCAATTTACAACTGAACCTGAGTACGAGTACGTGTCGTAGAAGGTATAGATTATTAATATGCTTACTGCAATTTTACCACTAAATTTACATCAAGAATGTGATAGCTTGTTTTATATGAAGCAAGAAAAAGAAATGCTACAATATTGTCTTGTCAGCTTAATTACAATTAATACCCCTAAGACTAAAACACAATTTGGCATTCCATGATGATAAGTATCATGAAATATATGTATATATATATATATTGTAAAAAAAAAAAAAGAAATGTCCTATTTGCTGCCAGAAATTCTCTGTAATTTGAGAAAATACGTTCTGACAACGTATTTTTTTTCGCAAATTACAGAGAATTTCTGGCAGCAAATAGGAAATATTTTTTTCTGTGTATTTTTACATTTAGTAAGATAGAAACAATTAAAATATATTGTGGAAAAACATTTCATAACTTAAAACATAATCCAATCGCAATTACAAAATATGGCCTATAAAATTTTGAATTATGCATGAAATTTAACAATGTCTAAAACATTTCACAAAGAAACTAAAGTCAAATGCACTCAAATGTTTCATCATTTTTATATTTATATTTAAAAACATTTTTTAGGTAAAAATTCTGATAATTAATGATCCAGATGTTCTGAATAGGAATTAATGAAATTTACTGCATACATTTTTTAAAGATTTTTGTATATGTCAGGTGCATTTTTCAGGCTACGTTAATTCTCCATCGGCCGTGTTGTGTTCTATTAATTCAAAGCGCTAAATAAAAATATACTATTTTTAATCTAAGCTTTTAAGATAATATGGATATTGCACAATGATATGGTTATTTATATTAAAATAACTATAAGGACAGATGGTCAACTCAATACTACTACTGCAGATTTTACGTTTTATTTATTTGATAATAGATTTTAAAACAGGTCAAATAATTGTAGAGACATGAGTTTTCATACCTTGATATGACAAAAAGCAATCTCATTTTTATTAATTTTTTATATGTAAGATGATAATATCTTCAGTACAATTTCTCATTTCGATAACAAATTTCCACAAGGAAACTTCCCTATACAGCACCGTTAAATGAAGAAAAAATTAGAAAATTTTACTTTTTGATAAAAAAATTATATGCATTTGTACTGGAAATTTCAACAAAATAAATTTTCAAGAACCACAAAAATAAAAATAAATAAATAAAAAATCGCTAATAATATATTAAGAACACTTATTTATCTATCTCGTTATATATGCAGTTATATTGTTTTTATATATCTATTAAAAAACTGACATAAATTAGTTTTATCAAAACAACAAAAGCTTTATACAAATAGGTAAATTAAAATATCGCATAGACTATTTACTTTTTAAAAATTTAAAACTAAAAATCTGATACCTGAAACTACATAAAATAATAGCAGGCTATTCCCGCTTCGCCGGTCACTAATTTTAAATGAAACACTATAATTAATTAATTCTCAAAATTGCATTAATTTTATCATGTGAGAAAAGAAAAAGAAAAAGAAATCTAATCGGGAAAAATGTTGCACCGGGTTCCCACTGCCTTCAGCAGCGCAGGACATTATGCGAAGAGCGCTGACATTCATGTTAAACACACTTAATGAATCACTATATTATCATAAGGAAAAAACATTAATAAAGAATACAAAAAATCTTCTCTTATCGGTGGAATAATCGGTTGGGGCCCCCACTGACTGCGGCAGCGTACACACGCACACGGCGAACGTGTTCCTTCGCCCACACTTCCCACGACTTACACTTTCCAAAATATCCGCAATCAGACTTTTAAACCTAATAATACTAATTTCGAACGTTCTATTTGAATTTCTTTATTTTTGCCCCTCTCTCGTCTCTCGTAATAATTCTACACTTTCAAAAATATCCGCAATCGATTTATCGGGCCTTTAAACCTAATAATACTAATTTTCGACGCTCTAACTCTTATTTCTGTATTTTTGCCCCTTCGCAACTCCCCCTAAACTTTACAAATTCGACAATATCCGCAATCGACTTCTAAGTATAAAAAAAACTTCTATGTACCAATTTTGAAAGATCTAACTCTATTTTTATTTTTTTTACCCCTTCCCGCCTCTCCTAATAACTTTTGACTTTCAAAAATATCCTCATTCGACTTCAGGCCTCTAAAACTTATCTGTGCCAATTTTGAACGGTCTAACTGTATAACTTTTTTTTTTTTTTTTTTTTTTTTTTTTGCCCCATAGCTTCCTTCACTTGCCCCACCTGGAATGAATTTCTAAAATTCTAGAAATTAGTTTTTAGGTATTGTAAGCTACAATGTAGACCAAAACATCTCACTTTTTTTTTTCGATATAAAGGATTATTTGAAATCACGTTTTACCCCTCCCCCGCCCTTCGGGGCTGAATTTCTAAAATTCTAGAAATTAATTTTTAGGTATTTGTATTAGCTATATTTTACAGCAAAAATTTCACGCATATCTTTTTATTTATTTTATTTATTTATTTATTTATTATTATTATTATTATTATTTTTTTTTTGAGATATACAGTATTATTTGATATCACGTTTTGCGCATGTGAAATCCCGTTTTGTCCCCTTCCCCCCTTGGGGACGAAATTTCTAAAATTCCAGACATTTTTTGGGGTATTTGTGTTATCTTTATTTTGAAGCAAAAATATTACGGATATCTGTTTTTTTTTTTTTTTTGAGATATGAAGAATTTTGTGAAATCACGTTTTTCCAACCCTTTGGGGGAAAATTTTTGTAAAGTCGCTTCTTAGTGGGTGTTTACAACATAGAAGGAACATTGTCACAAAATTTCATGCTTCCAGGTCCAGGGATTTAGGCTGGGCGATGAGAATCACTGATTCATTCAGGACAAACGATTTTATGTATATAGATTGCATTTAGCGCAAAATATCAATCCTTCCTAATATATTTATGATTGTTTATAAAAATATATGAATACTGTAAAGCATAGCAGACGTTCGAAAGAAAAATACACACCCTTTAAGACTTCCGTTTGAAAAAGTCGAGAAAACCATTATATGCCAGATGTTTTTATGTTTTCTGAAATAAAATATGATAAAAGGCATATATTTATTCTTTGACCACATTATTTGAGGCCATGGAAGCCTCTGAGCAAGTGCGGACTCAACGAGTCCAATGTTAAAATGGGGAGACTGTCATCTGATTCAGATAAAATAAGCGATAAGAGAGCGCCGAATTACTGGATGTCTTCCAAATCGCAAGCTGTCGGTCAATTTGGCACTCCTCAAAGCTTTTGGACTGTTCCTCACTGCTAGTTTTACGAAACGTGGTTACACTATAGATAATTCCATAAGTTTACAACACTTTCCCGATGAGATGGTGAAAATATCCAATTTTATTATAGATGTTAAATTTATTTGTTAATTATTTTTTTATATATAACTTTTTCTAAGCAAATATAACCATTCATACACATTGTAACAAAACGAAAATGGACCACTGAAAGAATCAGATTTTAACCGAACACTAATGATACGGCTCTCACGTCAGTTTTTCTTATGCTGCATCAATATAGACGTAGTATTAAAGTTTAAAATGGAAGATAAATAAAGTACTGTTTTTGAACTTGCTGTTAGAAGAGTAGAATTTCTACTTGGAGGATTTTAATCGAACACCTCTGATATGGCTCTCACACCAGTTTTTCTTGCGTTGCATTAATATAGATATCGTATTACAGTTTAAAACGGAAGATAAACACAGTACATTTTTTAGACTTGCTGTTAGAAGAGTTTAAAATAATTTTAGAAACAGTTTCATTTGGCATACATTATTATGTTAGGAGACTACTGCTCCTCTCATACTTCCATTTGCATATTCTAGCTACATAGATGAAATATTTAAGACTATTATAAAATTACAAAAAAAAAAAAAATGTTCAAATTATGCAAAGAATTTCTACCCACACTATTCACAGAAAATTGCTTGGATAACTCTGAGCAGTCCTGTATTTTTTTTTATAAATTGAATAAGCACTAACGAAGTACTAAACTTAAGCATACCTATTGACACATTTACAGCCAATTAGTGTAGCCCTGTAAACGAAAAGTGTATGGTTTTCATTTCAGCTTCTACCGAAGAGGAGGAGTCCACGTCGTTGAGGATCAAAATGATGCAGGCATATTTCCGAACCACCCTTAGAGGTGTCTCAATTCGTAGACAATTTCCAATAATGTAGCAATAGTACGACGTAAAACCCATTGAACTTTACACCTGATTCGACGTGAAACTTGCTTTTGGGCACATAAAATGCAAATACGGTATATAATAAAGATTTTGAATGTTAACTTTTAATTCATGATATTTTTGTTTTTGATTTACACTCATAACAGAGTAAGAGGAAGACACTCACACAGCGGGAGAGAGAAATCAATCTGTAAAATATTTTTAGTATTCAGTAGACCTCAATTTGTATAAATGTAGCAAAAAATCAATTTTGAGTCTTGGACAAACAAAACAATACTTTCTCTACCATATCCAGGTAAGAGATAGGAAAAAAAAAAAATCTGCCGATTTATACATGTCGATACGTTTTTTGACGCATAGACTCCTTTAACAGCCTTGATGTAGTTTTATTTTATTTTATTTTATAATGAATTATCTTTATTATTCATTTTTTTTTTTGCGATATTACAAATTTTAGTTTGACGAATGAATATAATTCAACTCTGGCCTTTTTCTGACTTTTTTCAGACATGAATATATGGCATTTGTTGTTTAAATTTTCAAAATGTTTTCTAACCTATTATTCATGTTGTATATCAATAATCCTTTACATTAAAGCTAATGTCATAGAGATAATTAGAGAAATTATAAGCTATTTTTAAGACTACGCTTGCTAAGCGAAAGTCGGGTAATTACCAGAAGTGCGGGAGAAATATAATATAAATAGCAAACAAATATTAATTTTTAGATGAATTTCTTTCTTATATATATATATGTATATATTTGCTTCTTTAACGGTTTAGATTCAGCATTAAAAAAGACCAAGATAAGGGTATCCAAAAACCGTAATATTTCGCAACTATTGTATTTATATACAAATATCAATAATTATAGTACAATTAAAATAAAAAATATTCTTCAACATGTAATTTAATGCGCAAAATAACTTACAATGATGAATTACAATGACTTACAATTGAAAAAAGTTTTCTAATATGATGAAATAAAAAATTAATTAGATTGTTTGTTTCCTCCCATGAAGTTAAATTGAAATACAGGTGTTGGAAAAAATAATGGAAACACTTTCATTTTTCTACGCTTTATCAAATATCTCGAAAAATACTTAATATGCTGTTCTTGAATTTTGGTAATAAATAAAACATGTATTTCCTCATATTTTCCAGCAAAAATTTTGTTACTAACGCCTTTAGGGAGCGAACAATAAATCCAATAATAATAATAATAAAAAAAAAATGTGATCACCCTGTATCTGGATGTGCCTCCATTCACACCAAATTTATCCATTCATTTATCCATTTATCCATTCACTCCTGTGGTTATAAATGTTATGTTTTATAGATGTGTAGAGTTTTGTGAGACTAATTTGATTATTTAAAAAGTTATAAATATTTTATTAAAAAACGCAAAAAAAATTTCGCAAGTTTTTATTTTATAACTCTATTTATTTTTTAATCCATTTTATAACTCTAGTTTTTTTTTTTTTTTTTTTTCATAAAACTTTTAGAAAACATGACAACATATGCCGAAATCATTAACTATAGTTTAAACAAATAAATAAATTTAGTATTCAAAGAGATATGGACAGTTGTAGAAAATAATTTATTACCGCGCATGCGCGGACTGTTGGCAAAAATTTTTGATATTGTTTAGTACTCCACAGTATAGAGTACCTTACAGAACAAATCCAGTGCAACACCATGAAAATTCATAGAAATATCGGTAATTAACTGTTTTACAGCTAATTTCTAAAAATGTCTTTACGATAAGAAGTCATTCACAAATTAAAATTTGCTTCTGAAAAAAATCTATGTTACACAATGAAACTTAATACAATATTGGTAATTCATTTTTCTTTTTTTTCATAGGTACGTACTACATACCTATAAAAAAAGGAAAAATTAATTGTTTGAAAAGAAAAATGAAACGTTTTTTATGGTACAAATTTTCATTTGTGAATGAAATTTTCATTTAATTAATGAGAAAGAGATAAACGTTATGTTAATATGTTACATTGGACAATATAGAAATACTTTGTGCTATGTACTTTTATACTACTACTTCAATTTCAGAAATATAAATACTATTGTTTTATTTTTGTAGTATATATAGAGTTGAAGGTGTGAAAATATGCACCTTTTCACAAATTTATTTAAGAGATGCTGAAGGCTGGATTCAAGGGTTGCAGATGGTGCGACTTGTTGATATAAGATATTAAAGAACAATTGGAAATATTCTTTGAAGTAGTGTGAGTTATTCTGCGAATTGTTGTTTGTTCTGGACTGCAAACTTTTGACAGGTATATGAAATCGTTTTATTTTCATGTTCTTATGGTTAGTTTAAAATAAATTCTCAGGGATATCCGGAAAGCAGAGATTCTAAGCCGCTTTCTAAGCCGCAGAGGTTCTAAGGTCAAAAATCTAGATTTTTTTTTTTTTTTTTTTTTTTTTTTTTTTTTTTAATTGAAGCAATTTTAAGTCAGAAACAAAAGAGTGCTCATATTTGCACATTTTTCTCTCTATATATGTGTGTATTAATTAATTGACGCATTCAATTAATTACCGTTTAAGTCGAAATAGTTTTATGATTGTATTTTGAAAACGGACGAATGCTAGCCATAATACTTGTAAAATATGTTCTCAAGGGAGATAAATAAATCACATTCTTTACAATCTTTCGTCTATTTTTCCCGAACACAAAATATATCAATATGTTGTATGCATATACCCAAGGCTAAAGTAACCGCACTGCTTGAAGTGTAAATAAAAACTTTATATTATACACAATCACTTTCTTTCTTTTTTTTTTTTTTTTTTTTTTTTTCCATAAGAAGCAATTTCAGAACTTCGAAATCTAAACTAAACCTTTTTTTAAAGGAAACAAAATTTTATTCAAACAGAAATATATTTTGTAGTGTGGTGAACGAAAAAACGAAAAGAGAAGAAAAAGTGTTTCATTTTTTTATTGTAATACGATGAAAGTAACTCACTTGGGGTTTTGAATAGAATATTGTTCAAAATCTAAAAATAGAATATTAGAATATTCTTGTCACAGAATATTCTTGTCACAATAAAATTAAAATGCGTATTTTTTAGTCCTTTTTTTTTATTTAGAAACACTTAACTCTACATCATAGGCTTCAATGTATCGCAGATACATCAGATTCGAGTTCAAAAATTGAAAGGGAAAATAACAACAAATTTAAAAATATATAGAACAGTAAAATTAACAACGTTAAAACAATAAAAATACAATGATTCAAAGGAGAAAATTTGCGTATAAATACAAGAACTATGAAAGAAGTCAATCACTAAATGTCAGCATCATCATCTATCTGGCACGCCAATATTGGTCATATAGGTTTTCTTCACTCAACGAAGAGCATTTGTGAAGATGTTCTATATCCATCCCTGTATTTTCGTTACATAAAGTGCAAAGGGGACTATGATATACGCGCCAATGCGATGCAGGTGTTTAACGAGGCAATCGTGCCCGGTTTCTAAACGAAATGCTGCAACAGCAATAGATGTGGGAGAATCTGGAATTTTGAAAATAGTCTCCCTCCATTTCTTATTTTTGATTTCTTCCTGAAATTTGATGTTATAATTTTTCTTTGTAGCAATTTTAATTATTCTTTTGATTGATTTAAATGACATTTCGCAGTTATTTGATTGTAAAATTTTTGTTTCCCTTTTTAAAAATGCATTTTTTTTTTTTTATGATAAGCTTCAAATTTTAGATTTTGTAAATTCTTGTTAATGTGTTAAAGGAAATGTAAAGTCATATGTAAAAATCTAATCGAATAAGACATGATAAAGTGTAACTTTCAAAAATATTTGCATGTAATCGAATTGTAGTTTAACATAAGTTTGAAGATAACAGTTCTTATTAAAAAAAAAAAAAAAAAAAAAAAAAAAAAAAAAAAAAAAGTTTAAAAATAATAAGATAATAAGATAATTTTTTAACTCTAATTTTGGGAAGCATAATGTTGGCTACTTTTTTTCTTTATATACGATAGAAAGAGATTTTGCATTGTCGCCATCTGTAGTATTATACCTTGAATTTGCCAAGATCTGTCAATATCCAATTTTACCATTTGATTTCTAAAATTATCTTAAAATATTGTGTCAAATCTGAAATAAAAATAAATAAATAAATAACTTTTTCAAAACAATTTCCGGTTTCGGTATCCCAGACCATCACCATTCATAAATTGGTTGGCTTCTGAATATTTGTTGGCGATATCTGCAGAACATATATTGATTATACATTCAAATATATTTGTTGACGATATCTTCAACACATATATTATTGATTATACATTCTGGATATTGGTTGGCTATTTCTTCTGTATATGTGTTGATGATTGCTTCTAATGATCGCTTCAGGATATAGCCAACAAATATTCGAAAACGGTTATTATTATTATTACTGTTGTTGTTGATATAAAATTGTAATGTACAAAGAACTCCCGTCGTACAATGTTAAATTTTGTCTTAGAGAGTTTTTTTTTTTTTTTTTTTTTTTTTTCTCTTTTTGATAAAATAGTTTTACTATGAACTATAATTTGAATACATTTGATGCATTTTGCATTTTGCCTACAACTAATAGAGAAATACGAGCAAAATTGAAATAAAAGCTTAAGTAAAAAAAAAAAAAAAAAATTAACGTTAGAAGATTTTTATTGTAGAGTCCTGAAGAGCATAAAATAATTTTATTCGTGAAAAGACATTGCTATAAAGAAATGTAACTTTCAACAGTAAGATAATTATAGAGAAAAATATAGATATTTCAATTTTTCAAGAGATGAAAATTTTTAAATATTCAAAATATTTTAAAAAGCATTCGATTAAAATATTCTTAGTTATTAGTTTTGGTATTAGTATTCGTTAATCATAAATTTAAAAGGTCTCGAGAGCTTTTTAAAATATTTTGAATACTTAAAAAATTTCATCTCTCTAAAAAGTGAAATATCTTTATTTTTCTCTATAATTTTCTTATTGTTGAAACTTACATTTCTTTATAGCATGTCTTTTCAAGAATTAACTTATTTTATGCTTTTCAGGACTCCACAATAGAAAGCTTCTAATGTTATTTTTATTATTATTATTATTATTATTATTAATTACTTAAGTTTTTATTTCGTGCTTTTTTGTTAGGGGGAAAAAAAAAAAGCATCTAATAGAACTATACAAAAATTT
Organism: Salticus scenicus; assembly: GCA_963930645.1. Classification (NCBI taxonomy): domain Eukaryota; kingdom Metazoa; phylum Arthropoda; class Arachnida; order Araneae; family Salticidae; genus Salticus; species Salticus scenicus. Next base: position 196,976,718 of record OZ005653.1, read on the forward strand.
TAAGGCATTGTGTAGACATTGAAATATTTTCTTTTATCAATTCACATTTTTACTTTCTCTTACACATAATGTAGAGAAAGTATTGTTTTTGGGTCAAATTTTCTAACGCGAGATTTTGTGATCTTTACACGTATTGAGGTCCCCTGAATACGAAAACCGTATTTTAAGCAAATGGTCTGTGTCTGAGTGTGTGTCTGCCTGTTATCAGCATATCTCAAAAACTAATTCTGGCAGAAAGTTCAAACTTGGAATTCTAAATGTGTATCATATAGGGATGCTACAGTAAGCTTTTCGTTAAGATCAAGCAAATGGATCGTGTACAGGGACAATCAAGGGAATTGTAATACATTACGTCTATGGGGGAAATTACAGGTAAGTAGAGTTTAACGTCTATAGACTGCACTAAACCAAATGAAACGAATATATATTTTTGTAATAGAGATAGTTAACGAGGGAAAAAAATTGTGTAAGGAACCTGTCCTCCCCCCTGGGGGGAAGTCCCCCTCCAGGGGAGTAAATTTTTATGATGGGTATCTATCAAAAGAGCTCCCAGTACCTTTAAAACGAATGGTTGAACCATCGATCTGTGATAATTTAAAACAAAGTTATCGATTTTTTTTACTTTTAACGAAAGGTTTTTTTTTTTTTTTTTTTTTTTTTTTTTTATATTGAGAATAAAATGGACTTTTTTCGGATAGTTGGTTTTGTACTACTTCTCAAATATGGAAATCGCCTGCATTATCATAAAAGATAATTTTTTTAAATAATAATTTTAATAAATTATTTTTTAAAAACAGAATTATTTTTTAATAACCGAATTAAATTTTATATAAATGTAGGTGCATTAATGAAACGGGGGGTTTAGGGGGGCGGTAGCCCCCCTCACCCAGAACTAATTATCATATAAATTTCCTCAGAAGCCTAATATGAATTGTTTAACACAGGTTTACATAACAGTACTCGTTATCTTACCTTTTAATCTGCAACCTGTATTTATAGTATTAAATTTCAGGGTAAGAGAAAGTCGTGTGAGTGACACACCAGATTATTTCTATTAATTATCTGCAAAAATTAACACATCAGCCCTTGTAGGATCGAACTCACGATCATCGCGTCAGCATGATGCTCTAAACCAAAGTCAAATAACAGTAAAGAAAAAAAAAAAAAAAAAAAAAAAAAAAACAGAGCATGCTAGAAAATCCTAATAAATATTTTTACAGAAATTAACGACTATTATTTTCGATTATATATATATATATTCTGAATATTTTAAAAAGAGAAAATTATCTCTTGCAAAAGTGAAATTTCTATATTTTTCTTTAAAATTTTCTTACTGCTGAAACTTTTATTTTTTTACATCTTTTAGCAAGAATAAATTTTTATTTTATGCTTTTTAGGGCTCGACATTTTTTTTTCTTTTTTTAATTATTATTGTTATTATTATTTATTTATTTATTTATTTTTACTTAAAACTTTTTATTTTGGGTTTTTTTAATACGTAAAATATTTTGGGTTTTTTAATATTTTTTTTTAAAAAAAAGCTTCTTAAAAAAACTCTTCAAAAATTCTTAGGATACTGTGTAGCCAACGAAAAATTTTCCTTTATCAATTGATACCTTTTCTACTAATTATTTGCGAAAATTAACATGCCGAACCATCGGGGATCGAACTCTCGACCATCGCGTTATTAACTTTACGCTCTAACCAACTAAGCCAAGGAGCGACAAATAGACGAGATATTTACTTTACAATGGAGGCGCATTGTTTATTAGCGTGACACAAAGACGCGATAACAAATTCAATTTCATATCGAAAGTTTCTAAAAACAAAATGCATGAGATTCGCATTTCAAACTTTCTAAAACAACATTTTTAAAGAAAAACTCAGCGAAATATTTAATGTTCATTAGAAAAATATAATATGCTATTTATTGTCCCTGTAGTTCAAGATCAAGACTTTCTGATTATATCCTAATAATAGGTTTATATCTTTGTTCTTATCAAGTGGCCACCATTCTAAAACATGACGAGAGATAAAGTTCATTAAGAAACTTTATGTAGAGTTTGATGTAGGCTATGTACATTCGAAGTTCAATCAAATCAATTCATAAATATTTTTTTATGTGAATTTGAAATATGCAAGTTGTTGAAACCTGAAACAAAATGATGGATCAACTTGGCTAACGAACTTATCAAATGCATTTTTAAGAAAAATCTACTGTCCAAATTTGGTTCGAATTAATTCAGAATTTTGAAAATTACCATAATTACAAATGTTCAAGTTGCCCCCAACCTTAAGTGATCGCCATTTTGAAACGCGTTAACGGATCAGTTAATTTATAGATTTGGTTGCGACAGTAATATGGGCTACGCATACAAGGAATTTTAAACAAATCCTGTCTTAAATACAATTTTTCACGATGTGAGCTTCAAATTTTAAAATGGTGGCCAACTAGAAGCAAAATAGCGAAACAAATTGCTCTGTGAACTCATGCAAGGCATTTATAAAACAAGTTCACTATCGAACGAATTAAATCAGTATTTCAAAAGCTGCCGAAGTGACGAATTTTTAAGTGACAACCTTGTTTCAAATGACCAACATTTAAAAAATAAATAGTGGAGGAAATTACCTTGCGGAATCATTTAAGATACTTGATAGAAAAGTCAACTATCTAACTTTAATTCAAAGTAATTCAGTATTTTGAAAGTTATTGTGATGACAAATTTTTAAGTAGTCGTCATTTGGAAACAAAATGGAGATCAAGCTTCCCATCACGCTCATTCAAGATAACGTTTAAGATAAGTAATTCATAAGAAAACTCCACTATCCAACCTTGGTTCACATTAAATCAGTATTTTAAGAGTTATCGTAATAATAATTTTTCAGCGGCAACGTGATTTCAAGTGAACGCAACTTGGAAACAAATTGTCAGAGAAAATTGACCAGTGAACCCATCCAATATATTTCTAAGATAAGATCACTGGCGATTTTTGATTCGAATAAATTCAGTATTTCATAAGCTATCATAATGAAAAATTTTAAATTACAAGTTGATTTAAAATGGACGCCAGTTAGAAACAATATGTTGAAACAAGTTGGCCACCTGAATCATCCAAGATATTTGTAAGATTAGTACATTGTCCGACTTTGGTTTAAATTGATTCAATATTTCTAAAGTTATCGTGATGGAAACTTTTAAAGTGACAGTCTGATTTCTGTGGCCTCAACATGGAAATAAAAGAGTGCAGCAAGATGCCCAGCGGACTCATTCATTATATTTGTAAGATGAGTGCACATTTCATTGTTGGTTGGAATTAATTCAGTATTTCAAAAGTTAACGTGGCAGCAAATTTTAAAGCGGAAGCCAGATTTTATGAGCCCGCAACTTGAAACATGATGACAGAACAAAATAATCGGTGAATGTTATTAAAATGTAGTTTAAAAAGAAGACTCATTTTAAATAAAATAAATTGTTATTAAAGCCATTAGATTATGAAGAGAGATTTTCTGTTTTTCTGAGAGAATGTTTCTGAGAGAATTTTTTTTTTCATACACAAACACAAACACACACGCACATACATATTCGTTATTTTTTTAACGCGATAATGAAACAAAACATTTTTAATTAAATTTGTTGAAAAATATATAATGATTTTTTTTATATGTGATTTTATTTAAAGCATTATAGTCGGGTGATAAAATGTTAATTTTTCGCGTTCTTTTATTATCACATTAAAATATTTTGTAAACCTCTAAAACCAAGCTGTAAATTGTCTTGGCAACAAATGTAGAGACATATTGACGAATTTATCGTATTTGGTAAATTTTCACAAGCTTGGCGAGAAAATCATTATTATCGGTATATCAATTATGTTAGCTCTAAGTCGAATATTGCATTAAATAGCAGAAACTTCTGGAAACATGCTAGAATGCATGTTTTTTGGCCGTCCCAAGTTTAGTTAAAACCAAGCGTTTAAAGTATTAGAGCTTTCTTACTCAGCCTCTGCTGTGTGTTACGCTTATGGCACAGTTTATGCTGTGATGTTTATTTTATCAGCTGCTATGTAAAATGTTTTTAATGGAGTATCTGAGGCTGATAATTTGTTAATAGAATTTTAACCTTCTGGAATATTCTAGAAAATAAATACTTTTGCATGCCCTGTATTTTTTTTACTTCCATTACCCTACTACCGTAGGTAATGGAAGTATTGTATTCGGTCCAAAAATTAGATATCGAGATTTTACATGTTTTACACGTTTTAAGGCCTCCTGAGTCCAAAAAAGTAGTTTTTGGCAATTGGTCAGTGCGTGTGTGTGCGGAATTTTCTGCATATCATATCCCTGAAACTAATAAAAATATAACTACTTAACTTCAAAATTGATACAGATCTGGTGTACAGGTGCATTTTCCAAATTTTGGGGGAAATTGGAAAAACGGAAGTGGGACATTGGAAACTGGAAATAGGACCGTAAATCTGTACCTCACAAACGGCTCTATCGATTTTCTTCAAAATTGCTATATAAACAGTCTGTTGGATGCCCTTTCGAATGATATAGTTGATTAGTTCAGGAAAATTGATAGACGTTCTGAATAAATAGCTGCATTTGAGGTCTCCCAAGTGTGCTCCTTTAAAAATGGCTGTACGGATTTTTTTCAAGCGCGCCATATTAACCACATTTTAAATATTCTTTTGTATGTAATTAGTAATTTCCGATCAATAATTGTGTATGCCAAGTTTTGGTAAAAGTTGGTGTCTCAAAAACGGGTGTAACGATTTTCTTGAAAATATTCACATAAATCCATTTTAAATACCCTTTCTTATGAATTACGTGATTAATACAGAAAAATTAACGGTTATCATTAGATAGTTCAGTTTTAGATCTCGGAATATGGTGTTTAAATAAATAACTCCGCCATTTCTTTTTTCTTATTTTTTAACTCGCTATGTAAACTCTGTTTTATATGTCTTTATATGTGTATCCAGAGATATTGCTAGGATTTTTTCCTAGGAGTGAAAATACTCCTTGATCTTTTTTGAAGGAGTGAATTTTGCTTAATTGGAGTTAAAAAATGGAAGAGAAATAAGTTGATTTTTTGTGAATTTATGCTTAATTTTACTTCTTTCTTAATATGTTCAAAAATAAAATATATGTATACCAACCTACGTTATAAGTTTCAATTATGAATTCAAGTTATATTATATGGACTGGTCAATTGTAAAAAAATATTCCTTTCAGCATAATAATATCAGAACTCAGAATATGAACACAATGTGACGCAGTTTGAAAATTACAATGAACATTCAAAGATGATAAGGCCATACGTGAATCTGAGAAATTCTATTATTGATGCAAATGTTTACAGTTTTACTTAAAATAATTTTAATTACAAAAACTTTTTATCCATATTAAGAGAAGATATTAATTAATTTTAAAAAAAGCATCCAGAGCATTGAATTGTAGAAAAAATATAAACTTTTTCAGACACATCTATTATAATACACTAAATTTAACCTAAAAATACAAAGAAGGAAAAATACTTATGGTTAAAATTTTAAGGAGTATTTTTAGATTTTAATGCGTGAAATATGCTTGTGGAGGAGTTAAAAATATCTCTGCATGTATTAAGTTACTCTTACTGGAAATTTCCAAAAAATTCATATAATATCTCAAAAAAAAAATGCATGTAATACGTGTAACAGTGGGTAATGAAAGTCGTGGGATTGTTTCACACCACATTTTCTTTTTCCATGGGCAATACACGGACCATGAACATATAACAATATATTTCATGCAATTCATAATATTCATAACATATTTTCATAAAAATTTCATATAATTTTCATTTTATTTCATATTTTTAAAATAAATTCAAAAGTCTACTACTGAATCGGAAAGTTTGTCCTCTACGAAATTTTTAAATGGCCATTACATTTTAATCATCCTGAATATCTTTTGGAGTATAAAACATAGTTCATGTAGTATTCATTACAAAACAGTCGTATGCAGAAAAAAATAATTGAGGTACGGAAGACTGGTTATAGTTACAGCTTCTAAAATTATGAACTGTATAGAAAAAAATAAAAAGAAATTGTCTTTAAAGCGTCAATTACGGATACAGATAAAATAATTAATGTTAGAATATTTTTAACTATTGACAAAGTATATATATATATATATTTCAATTAGTCATTTTCTTGGCTTTTTATCAAGAAATAATTTTTATGATTGCAACAGAAACACCTCTAAATTTGTTAAAGGCTATACAAATCCAGTTTAGTCTTATTTATATTAAAAAATTTTAAATTTATAATACATAAAAGAACATTTTATTTTTCGTATTTTTAACCTATTTGTCACGAGTACTATAGATATGAAATCTATGAATCAATCAATATATGCCAAGATGAATCTAGCAGTATGACAGTCAGTCGATATGTCCCGTCAAAAGAAACAGATGTTTTGCTACACTCAGATAATGTATCTTTCATATTTAATGAAGTCTTAAATGAACCTATAGAGAAGTTTGTTTCGAAATATTTCTCGTAAACATGCTTTGTATTTCAGAATCTATATTTATTCAATGAAAGGTAATTGAGTTTCATGGAGAAAATTGAATACTTCCTTGCTAGTTATTTTTTTTTTCCTTTGTAAATATAAAATACGGTTGCAAAATATCAAATTATAGTAATTACAAAATGCAAAGAAATTATTTATTAATAATTATCGAATACTTTGTAGTGGAGTTTTCTTGTCAATTAACTATTTTTCTTTTTTCTTATTTAAAATATATAATGGAGATAACGTTGAAAAAAAAATGCAAAAAATTTTGATTTTTTGATAAAAATGCATTAATCTAAAAATTAATTGGATCGATAAATTGCAAATTGTATTATATAAAACTGTTGTACAAATATACAAACATATAAAAAATTACAATAAGTTTTTAAAATGTACGTTATTTCATGAGTAAAAGAAAAAAAAATACTCCTTGCATTTTGCAGCAGAATAAAATAAAGAATGTTTTTACTTTAGAAAATATTTAAACTTTACTTCATATAAATATTATTGCATTAGAGAAAATTTCCCACTTACTTCTTCTGATAAATTTGTACGTTTTGAAATTTCTTGAAAAGATTTGATTTTTTTTTTTTTTTTTTTTTTTTTTTTTTTTTTAATGTCTGCCTGTCTCTGTATTATCAAAATATTGTACAAACTGCTTACTAAGGAAAACAAGAATGGATTTTTTCAAACATTCTATCTACATGTAGTTGACAAACATTGGGTTCTTTAAATTTCAATAGGCAGTGGGTGATTAAATTATTAGTTTTTTTCTTTACAATTTTGTTTCGATTTTCTAAAACAAATACTAGAAGAAATGTCCCGTAACTTAAGACATGCAAAGAAAATTTAAAACTCTCATTTTCCAGTATCAGTTTAGTTCAGAGTGCAGTTATGGAACCAACCACAAATTGAAGAAGAGTGCAAATACTTTGGATTACCCTGTATCACAGAAAGCTAAAAATGACTTGTAACTTTAACACATTGTTGCACATACAATGTATAATATTTTTATATTTTGTTGTGGAAATTGCGCCATTATTTAAGCAGGTAACATTTTTTTTCGGGAATTATTATTATTATTATTATTATTATTATTTTATTATTTTTAAAAGTTTTTCTAATAACTCGAGCGAATTTCCATAAAAGTTTACACAATTTACTGAAAAATTGACAAAGCATTAGAGAAAGATTGTTCTTAAATATAAAATTCCCACGTGTAATATTCGTTGAAATATGAGAATTTATATTTTATATTAGTAAATATCATCGTACTGCGTATGCGCGAAAGATAGAAAAAAAAATATTACATAGGTTAAAAACTGGATACATTGGGCAACTTTTGTCAAAAGTTTATTTGAATAGTGTAAAAATTAAGTAAATTTTGGCAAAAGAACGAGCTAGATTTTAGGTATTTTCCTGAGTGGAAATTTCTTAAGGAGGTTTTCATATGCTGCGTATTTAATTTGAAGATCTAATATTTTCAACCACGTTGCAAAAGTTCTTTTTTGTGAAAAACCCTTCATGAACTCACAAATCTTATTAAATAAATAGAAATATGTTAGAGTTACAAGCCTATGGTATACAGGAATAAGACTTTGATTGATGTTTAAGACATAGCATATCTGTTGTCTGACTGCGCTAACATATTGAGTTCCATTGTCACTTATTAGACGACGAGGTAATCCATATCTTAAGAAGACTTCATTTAAAAGAATTAAAGCGCATTCTTTCGCAGTAGTTTGTTATAATCGGAATAAATCTACCCATTTTGTAGTACAGTTTTCAGCAATGAAGATCCACTTTATACCTTCATTTGTTTTTGGTAAGGGTCCAAAAAGGTCTACTGCTGTAAACGTTGGACTGGAACAGGCGTTCTTAAAAGACCTGTTCTAGTTTCTAGTTTCAGGCTTTATATCTGATGCATTCTGCACAGCTCTTCACATAAACACTGATGTATTTTCTCATAAAAGTCCAGCAATATCTTGAGGGTATTCGGGGGGAAATTCCATGAGCTCTAAAATGTGCAGTTGTGGGAGCATCATGACGTAACTTGATTATCTTGTCTTTCTCATGAGGAGAAACAACTAACTGAGTTTTCTCTACTTAAAGTGCGGGGAATAACGGTATAGTACGCCTTTGTTCATGACATACTCTCTTTCAGTCTAATTTGCAAAGTCAACTCCAAGGTTGACAACTTCAAAGCTTAAGAGTCTACCGACATACTCTTTGGAATGTTTATTTGCAGGAGTACTGCACCTAGGGCATAACCACACGCATCTGTTCGAATAATAAAAGGCATGATAGGATCAACTTGTGTTAGTACAGGCAAGGTTACTAAACATTTTTAAGAGTCTGGAAAGATTGTTGTTCAGTTCCTCTCACTCTCTAAAACCAATTTTTTAAAAATTAATTAATTAATTAATTTTTTTATCAAATTGCTAAGAGATCTAGAAATATCTCAAAAATTCGGGATGCATTTTCTGTACTACGAACAGGTTTGCAAAAAGGATCAAGTTTGCTTAACATTTCTTAGACAAGAAATGTTTTGTATTATTGCAACTTTATCTTGATCAACTTCTGTTCCATTAGGGGTTATCCATAATCCGAGATATCTGACGTGACAGCATTCAAATTTATATTTTTCTCAGTTTGAACATAATTTAAATTTCTGAAGTCTGTCGAAAACAATTTTCAAATCTTCAAGGTTCTGTTCAAAGGTTAGGGATAACATTATTATGTCAATTAAATAGATCAGGATATTTACTGTAGGTGGTCCACTGCGGAATTGAGCCATGAGATGCTGAAAAGTAGCTGGAACGTTAAGTAGTCCGTATGGCACTCTTTTGTAACTAAGTGTACCAAAAGGGTAGACAAATGCAATCTTGTCTTGATCAACAGGGTTGACCTCGATTTGATGACAGCCTGATTTCAAGTCAAGAGTTGACATAAATGTTGTGGATTTTGCATCATGTGAAAGAGCATCCATCCCAGGTAATGCTTACTTATCAGGTATAGTTATCGAATTTAACTTACGATAATCTACTCCAACCTTACAGAACCATTATGCTTGGAAACTAGAATATTGCTTGGGAACTAGAATAACTAGAATATGATGATTCGCATTCTTCTATATCATTATTGGCTAAAAGTTCATAAAATTTTTCTTTAGAAGATCTTTCAATTCTGGAGACAATCTATAAGATAAGGATGAGACTGGTGGATGGTCACCTATGTTACTAAAATGTTTTATGTGTAGAGTGGGCTCTCCTCCTAGACCGAAGATAATTTCATTTTTATTGAGCAGGATGCTTAATTTGATTTCTTTTTACTAAATAAATGGTCTGTCCCTCTTCTTCACGCAAACAGATTTCATTAATTTCAGATTGTGCAACATGGTTGTTTTCTGACGAAATATCATTGTTAAGGGTATAATAAGTGTACAAGTATCAACGACATGACTGTCATTTACAGGCAAAAGACTATCTTTTCAAAAAAGTATTCTGAAGTATTCTGAAAAGTATCTCTTTGATTTATCACAAAAATGACAGCAATTTTAATGCATATACATTACTATTCCTGATTTCTTTAGAAAGTCAACATCTAAGAGTGTACGATTACCCTTTACATGTGGTAGAAAAATAAAATCAGTTCGGAAACTCCGACAACAGATGTTTATAGGCACTGTAGCTTTTTTAACAATTTATGCGGAATGTTGACCATCGGATAAAAAGACGTCTGGAGGAAATTCCGTACAACCCTGATTCTTTAGAAATTTAAATATTAATTCGCCACCGACTGATTCGCTGTTGGAAGTACTCATATTAAATGTGATTTGGAAGCACTCGAATTAAATGTGATACTCAAAGATCTTTCGACATATTTAAAAGTTTCATTTGTCTCTCAAACAATCACAATAGTAAGGACATGTCATCTTTATCGGGAATGAAGGTTGGCAAAAACCACTTTTAAATCAGGACGTGTAGAGGCAGAATCATTTGGAGTGAGAATCGTGGTTGTTTTAGCACTACTATTCGATTGAATTTTAAATTTCTCGAGCTCAAAAGCTCTTTCTTCATCGAGACGCTTGTAATTCCTCAGTTTTCAGCCATTTTTCTTCCGGATCTGCGAGTTTTTCCTACCTTCAATAATATTAAAGCATGTTTCCTGAACGAAGTTATTATCGTCTATCAATAACGCGCATTGGGTGATTTTGTTTCTTAAATCGATAATTTTATCTTCGACAGTAACTTTAACTCCGAATTCTAACGCTATTTTATATAAGCAATTTTTTTTTTTTTACTTTTAGATAAAAAAAATTACTATCTGCGTAGTTAAATTTCCTTTTCGAAATTTATAATTTAAATTATGGAAATTATTTGCATCTACCCTGCATAGACATAAAATGAATTTATTTATTTATTATATATATATATATATATATATATATTAATGATACTGATACCAATATTGTGCAATTTAAGAACAATTACTTAATTGCAGTTAATTATACCTTTAAATTATCCATTTTCTCTTTATAATGATATATAATTAAATCCTCTTTTAAAAATATTGATAGAAATAAATTAAACTGAATTCCTAAATTCTAATAAAATTACATTTCAATAATATGTGAATCAAAATTTCTTCATTGAAAATATGAATTTATTACAAGAGTTAAAACAGAAAAATAGTTTGTATTCTTAAATAACCAATTCCTAATATAAAATTAAACAAATGTTACTTAATCAGTAATCTATAAAACACTTTTTTCTTTTTACGTAAGCAATATTTCACTTGCCGAAATTAGCAAATTTTAACGTTTCAAAGTTTCAAATATTACTTATCCTTGAGAGCTTATATTTAAACCTATAACTTTAGAACAAATAAAATATGTAAACACACACACACATATATATGTTATATTATATGCATATATACATACATTCATGAAGAAAAAAATTAAATGAAATCTAAGTATTTGAATCAAATACTTTAAATGCAAGTACTTTCAAAAGAATTACGGAATAATCCAAGAATAAAATACTTATTCAACTTTGGTCGACCAAAATAGTACGTCCGTTAAGAGCGAAATTACCAAGGAATTGTTCAGATGTTGATAAAGGCCCCAAATCTGGTAGAGTTAATGTTTGAAACGCGTAGAATGCAAATACAATCAGATGCACTTTGGCCGGAAACTACTTTTAGGTTTTTCCGGCAAAAAAAAAAAAAAATAAATAACTGCCGCCAATCGGCATTATTATAAGGCGTAATCATAGGCGTAAATCACTGTATTTTCGGTTTTAATGGCAAGCAGTTATTTTTGGTGTCGAATACTGCATTTTCTGGGTTACAGAATGTGATTCTACTAGTATTGAATTGATATCACCTACCAAAAATGTAATATGGTTGCAAAAAACGGTGAAATGTTTATTATATTTATAAATTTATGGGATATAATAACTCTGTTCCCAAATTATTGCACAAGGTGGTGACAGGCCAAAATTTTTTCCCAATTATTCCAATAGTATTTTTATTACAGAATTTTAATAGTAAGTTTGCAATATTGTTTAAGTAAAAAATTATTATATATATCTATATCTCTCTATATATATATTGGTGGAAGAATCAGAGAAAAAAAAGGCGAGTCTGTCGCTACCCTGTTGTAACATTTAGCAAAATAAGATATTGTTAAATTATACATCCACTATTAAATACATACGTTAATACAGACGTTAAATTGACTACGTCTAAATGCATTGTCCTTTACAAAAGCAGAGTGCAACGCACAATAATTCGGCTTTCATGCAGTTACAGCGTATTGAACATTGAGATTTTCAACCACAGCAGATGAGTTCACGACAACATGCAGATGCTACTGACAAAGCAGTTGAACACGGGGTCGAATATTTATCTACCTTATATCAACCGAAAACCATGGGATCAAGTGTGACTGAAAGTAGGTTCTCAATATATGTTGGTACAAAGCCCTCTTAATGGTGAAAGTATGTCCCCTACTATATTTCTTTATGTAAATAAAGACTTATTAAGTATTATGTAAATAACACTTTGTCCATTAGTCTTGTCATACATGACTATAACAAATCGTTGCAGATTACGAACACATGCCTCAGTTAATTTCATGTTTGGAGTGGAAACTTCCATGAATGTACTCATTATCCGTTGGAAAAAATGAACACGCTTTTTATACTCATGTTTTTCTATGTCAATTAAATGCTAGTATACTGAGGGAGGGGGAAATATACCGCCTTCATCTAAAAGGAATAAGTAGTTATTTTCTAAGTTCCTAAAGTAGAAATGTAGATTCACCTGCTATGCGTGTAAGGCACACCAATAAGCTGAATAGACGAAATGATCGAGACTTTTTAGTCTATACATTTCTAGATTGTGAAAAAATATTCTGAACATTATAAATATTATGATTACCTTGTATTACGATAAATTCTCTCTTAATTTTCTAGAATTGGGTCATAAACCAAGATTGTAGTAGCTAGCTAATAGTCGCTTCTTACATTCATATTTATTTGCAGAGATTTTTAAAAAAGTTTGACATCGATAGTTAAATAAGTTTGGCCTATAAGCAAACGCTATAGGGGATTCTAGAACTGACTTTCAAAGGGGGCTAGAATTTATATGGATGACATAGAACTATTTTTACTAGACCCACAATTTAGATTCTAGGTGTCAGTTAGAGAACTTTTTTTTTTCCAGTGTAGTGTGTTACAACCCGTAAACAAATGAAAATACAGCAATACCTTCGAACGTACTTTTATATAGCAATACCTTGGAACGAGCAATACTTCTTCAGCTATACCAAACTTGAACAAATAAGTTGAGCTATTTCTCGTACATTAATAAAGCGAAAAGTGTTACCTTTTCCAAAAGCTATGTATATGACTTCCAATGATAGATGTGATAACTCTGAAAATTTCTCAATCGCAGATTCTCAATTTACCAAATTCTTCACAACTTCTAAGTTTTTTTTTTTTTTTTTTTTTTTTTTTTTTAATATTACATTCATTGGTTTGATGAAATGTTAAACTTGAAAATTGATTACAAGTACTATAAATGACGAAATTTTCTGAAAAATGTTTTTCGAATAAAGTCTATGTAAATATTTGGACAAGCGTGTAGGAGAATTTCTAAATTTCTAATAGACATTGAGAGCCATCCTGCATAGTTATGACAAACAATATCAAAGAAATGTGGATCAATTTGCTGTAACGCTGCAAGAAACAATGTGTCATGATATACTTCACAAGCAAAAGATTAATATGAATTCAGAAAATAACCAATTCCAAAATGCAAAATATAGATACCTTTTAACTTCTTCTTTTGTCTATGAACAGTAGGTTTGTGTCTGATGGTGACTTTTTAAGTATGTCGAATAGGTTAGCACCTTCATCTCTTTCAGTGCAACTAATATTACTTCCTCAGCATAACTATATTTAACCACTTTTGTACCACTTTCAAACCCTTAAGCCCTACCTAATGTAAATACACCAGCCTCAGGTAATATTTAGACTAGCCGCTGGACTCAAGTAACCAATAATTTTACCAATAGTCAGTTCCATATGCAAAGCACCCAACATAACAGTTAGCTTGTCTTCTCCATATCTGCAGGAAATATCCACTGTAGCTTCTGTGCATTTTTTTTTTATTTAATAGTTGATCAAATATCATTACTTTAATTTTGTAAGGATTTAAGAATAAAAAATTAGTTAAATAAATGTTAATTTGGTGTTTTATTGCTGCACAGTCAATAAAAACTAGAGATGTTGCAGCTATTCCAAGTGTTTTTGAGCTACAAATAGCTGCTGGAAAATATCCCCATGACAGCTGCTCATCTTTTGACAAACTATTCTTCGTTAAAATGTTCCGATTATGTTTCCGCCCACCTTTATGACGTAGATATGAGTTAAATAATCATCATCGCTTAACATCATTGCAGAAACTGTAATCCCCCTTCGGTGCAGATGGGCATGGCTTCACTTCACGATAAAGATTTTATTGTTTGCAAGTTTTTTAGATCCGTGCAAAAGCCTATGCATTCTTCAACAATTGAAAGACATTTTTCTCGTTTTTCATTGGAAGTGGTTGGTGAAAGGGAGACAAAATATTCCATGACATGACTGTTGGGATTGTGTAAAATTTGTGTCTTCATCAGTATTGACTCGAGCAGCTGCAGTAAATATAACTTTTCTTAACATTGCAATAAAAAAGACTTTTATTGTACAAATATTGGCAAATTGTATGAGTAATATGATAACTAAGGCGTAGGTAACATTAAGCCCACTTTAGATCTGTCACACATGCAGCCATAAAATGATAAAGAGAGGGATACAATGGTAATTCAACAAGCAATTTCACCAAACACGATGATCATCATTCGAATTGTAGTTTCTGGTATGGTATGTATTCTCGGCTGCATACTTTGCATTGTTATCACATTTATCGCTCGAAGCCGATACATTGCTTTTGTATAAGGTAACAATTTTCGCTATTTTAATGTAAGAGTAATAATTCAATATATTAGTTCAGTACGTTCGAAAAGATTGCTGTATTTTCTTGCATTTATTGTAACACACTATCAGTATTTATTTGACAAGGAAAAACATGAGTATAAAAACTGTGTTAGATGTTTCCTCTGATAACCAATATATTCATGAAAGTTTCCACACGAAGCATAGGATTAACTAAAGCAAACTATTAAAAGATATTCCGATTATATTTTAGACAACCTTCTCATTTTTGAACTAAATGTTGATCCTACCACATAAATATGAGCTAAAGAATCATCATCGCTTAACATGTTTCAGGAACTGTGCAGATGGGCATGTCCTCACTTCATAATAAAGATATAATTGTTTGCCAGTTTTTTTAGGTTCGTGCAAAAGACTTTGCATTCATCAACGAATACAAAACGCTTTTCTGCTTCTTCACTGAAAGTGATTCGTTGAAAGAGGGACAAAACATTTCCATGAAATAACTGTTGGGATAATGTAGAATTTGTGTTTTCATCAGTACTGTCCCGAGAATCTGAAGTAAATATACCTTTTCTTAATATTGCTGAAAAAAAAACATTATTCCACGAGTCTTTGACAAGTTGTATCGGTAATATCGCCATTGAGGTTCAGTTAACGTTAAGCTCATTTTAGATCTGTCAGACACGCAGCCATAAATGATAAAGAGGGGGATACAAGGGTAATTCTTCACACATTTCACCAAACACATTGATCATAATTTGAACTGTACATTCTGATGCGGTATGTACTCTCGGTTGCATACTTTGTAATATTATCACAGTTATCGTTGGAAGCCGATGCAAAACTTTTGGAATTTTAAACTTTTTTCGCTATATCAATGTAAGAGAAATGACTCAACATATTAGTTCAGTTTTCGAAAGCATTGCTGGATTTTCATGTGTTCACGAGTTGTAACACACTAATAGCATTCACTTGACATGGAAAAACATGAGTATGAAAAGCGTGTTAATTATTACAGTAAACTGACATTTTTACAGTAAAAAGTTTCCATTTAATGCACGTTTAAGTGAATTTTTGTCCTATTCTCCCATGTTAAGAAAATCGTAAGTTTCTAATAACTTACGAAGTTTTTAAATTAGAATGTTGCAAATGAATAGGGTTCTTGCCAGTGTCGAAAGTAATATTTTAAAATTGATCTGACCTCTCTGCGACAATTTGTTCTTGAGATATCGTGTACACAGACTAACAAACTAACGGACTAACCCACTAACCCACTAACAGACTAACCCACTAACAGACTAACACACTAACAGACACCCTACAGACAGACACCATACAAATTTTGTCATTTTCGGATTCCTCACACCTGAAAACGTGTAGAAAAGTAAAAAAACCGAGGTCGAAAATTTTCACGATTACCTAAGTTCCCCATTACCCCCCATACCTATAGTATGATGGGGAACTAAAAATATATCCTTCTTTGCTTGTACATTGTTTTGACCCCTATGGATAATTACACCGAAAAGCATTGCCATTGCTGACGTGAATAATAGGCTTCTGAAATAGATGAATGTAGTAATTCCTGATTTTGCATCAGGTCAAAACATACTGTAATTTCATCATCTCCTATAGGCGTTTCCCCTAAAAGTCAATAAAAGTTTTTGCTTCGGTGTTTATGAATCAAAAATTTGGTTAACAGGGAATTTTTTTTTTTGTGTGTGTGTACATTTTTCTGAATTCATTTGTATTTTTTACTAGTACAGAACGAACAAATGTCATTTTTCAGGGTTCCAAAATCAAGATTAAAATATTTTACAAACACAACATAGTAAAGGTTATAAGTACACTCCTTTTTTTATTTCTTAATGAACATTTTCCACATTTTTCTAACGTTAAGCGTCGCAAGAGTGTATTTTCTGTAAGGCATCTTTTTACTCCTATAATGATTAGAACGACAACGAAAACTTAGTATATGCTCACGTATGAATTTCTTCTTGTCTTCAACATCATGTTTGATGCGTTTTCCACCTCTACGTTCCGGTCTCCCAGTTTTATTCTTGAAGAAATAATTTGAAATATTTCCAACTCCTTTTGCTTCCACACAGAAGATGGATCCAAATGTGATAGCATATATAGGAACATCTGTATCATCATTAGGAATAAAGTACTTTATACTTATCTGTCTTCGTTTTGGTTCACTTTTCTGTGGACGGAATGCTTTCTTAGGTGTAATTTTCATATGAGAACACAAAAAATTATTTCGTCGCTGTTAATCAGTATCGCTGTACATGGCCTTAAATGCTCCTTCGATAATATCGTTTGTGTGGATATTTGCCTTATAAATCACACTGTCAATAATACTGCAGGCGACCACATTTTTCAGGACACCGCATTTTTCTGTCACGAGGAAAGATTGTTTACCTTTATAGAAATGTTTCCACGTTAATGATTTCCACTAAAGATGATTCAAGTTCACGTACATTTCCGTTGGGCGCCATTTTATAATGAATTTCCAGGAAAATACTTCAAGAGAGTACTCTGGGATTATTACATTATATCTTTAACATTTGTTAAGACGACATCCATGTATACACAAGTGCTTGCCTTTTTGGGTTTTTGCATGCAGCCAAAAAAAAAAAAAAAAAAAAAAAGAACATTATAAAGTTCTTGACTGCTTTAGGAGGTGACATCTTCTTATAGGCCCCTGCAACCACAGATATAGTAATATATAAAGATCTGCTATCATCTTTATATTATCGACCAAAGATTTTTGATGCCGAAAAAAGGTTTTGGCATTTGCCATTAGAGTATGAAACTCGGAAATAGTAATCGAATATATTATTCGAATATATTATCGAATCTATTGCCAAAGTTCTTGAACATTCTGAATGACGAAGTTTGTGTGGCATTTTAATTGTTCAAAAAAGATTTTTTAAAGAAAGTAGGATAACTTTCCATACATAAATTATATTTCACATATATTAGTGTATCTGATAGATTTCACTAATAAATTTAAAGTATAATTTTCATAATCATTTGTTTTGTTATTATTATGATGTAAATACTGCTATTTTATTTTAGGGAATTTTTTAAAGTTAATTTTAATTAATGAATTAAAATTATTTTAATTGATTACTTAATTATTACATTAATAAATAAATTTTAAGTAGTAATTCATAGATATATAATTCTTTAAATTTATTTAAAAAAAAAAAAAAAAGAAAAAAAGAAATGAAAGGAAGAAATGAAAGAAAAAATAATTTGCATTTGGAGTTTTTCATTCACCTTTAGTACATAAATTATTCATAAATTTTACAAGCTAAATTATCTAGGTGTATTCCCGTGTCTATTTATTTTGGGAAACACAACCGTTAGGGAGTAAAATAGCCGTCTTTTCCCGAATGAAAAAGAATCATATTTCCCCCCCCCCCGCGATGATCAGTCTATGTCTCATTACTATATCTAGTGCTGCAACATCTCACACTAACAACTTACCAACTATCAACTATTATAGAACCTTTTCACTTCACTTTATGAATTGGAAAAATATTTTGCCAAGAGTAGCAACAGTGCCTACTATTCATTTTAAAAATTCGGAAACATGGTTCAATCATAGATATAGTAATAAGTCATAGATTGATCATCAATGGGAAAAAAGTGATGCCTTTTCATTCGGAGAAAGACGACCATTTTTTCCGTCTAATGGCAGTCTTTATCCAAGTGAATACACACGGATAATTTAGCAAATAAAACTTATGAATAATTTATGTACTAAAAGTGACTGAAAAACCGCAGATACTTTTCTTTCTTTTTCTTTTCTTAACAAAATAATCAAAAATAGTTAAATTTCTTATTCTTTTCTTTTAACTTAAACTTTTTTCATATATTAAACCCAGCGAGCTTTACCAGCGCCGCTGCTAACTATATTTAAATAATTTTAAAAATTCCATATTACTTACTAATATAAAACATTAAAAATATTAAAAAAAAAAAAAAAAAGTATTCCATTTTATATGAAGACGGTAATTGTTTCATAATAATAACAAAGCAACTGATTATAAAAATAATATGTTTCATAAATTAGTAAAATATAACTTAGTTATGAAAAGATATTCCATTTCCTTTCATTTACTTATTAGTAAAATTGCAGGCCACTCAATACACCGGTATTTTCAAAATTCATCAACATACTACTCTTTTACAACTGCAAAGTTTCAACAGCTTCAATACCGACTAATGGCTGATGCCAAAAAAGTTTTTCGACATCAAAAATCTTTGCTCGATAACAGAGGATGATAGATCTATATAAATCACTATATCTATGCGTTCAATATACAAAAGCTATTTAACATTACGCGTAGGTGTTTGTATTTAGCGTGTTACAATATGTGTTTTAACATGAATAAGAATTCCCATGCTAAAATGATTATTAAAACTTTACTTACAATAAGTCAGATAATTAATTTAAATAATTAAAAAGAATTAAAAGAGAAATATCATTATGCAACTTGCAATATAACAGAAATTAAAGTAGTTAATGGGCATTAAAAAAAAAAAAGTTTTTTTTTTTTTTCCTTATCTTTTGTTAGAATTGTTTCAAGACCAAAGCAGTTTTTCCTGATAAATTAATGCTGTTAATAGTAACTTCTGCTCTAATTATGAAATACTGTAATCAGAAATCCTTCGCATCGTAATGAAAAGCTATACAGCATGTGGCACTAAGATGGAGGATATCGTGAAATAACTTGCTCTACAAAGTTCAATCTCTCTTAATATAGAGTCTCTCGATTCAATCAAGCTGAATGTCGACCGGCAAGTTTATCCTTCAGCTACACTTTTCATAATACATTTAACTGTTTTGTTTTAGCTTTCATGGCATGGAATCGCAAGAAACGTGCTATAAGAAAGATTTATTCTCAAAGGAAAAAAAATTATTGTTAAATTTAAGTATAAAACCAAAGAGATTACCTGTAAATATTGAAGCTTATTATTATTATTATTATTATTTTAAGGGATTTGTGGAAACCAAATTAATGTGAATATGAAATAAAACTGAAAAGTTATGGTACAAAGCAATGTGATATGCTTCATGTAAAATATATGTATATAATAAATAATTTTTGTTTGCTCTTTATATCATAAAAAAAATCAAATTGAATATTATCATAAATCTGATTAAAAAAAAAAAAAAAGCTAAAAAGAGGTTTTTGTGTTTTAGTGTTATTTTGTTTTGCATACCACTTAGTATAAAAAAAAATGCATTTATTTGCTAAGTAATTTTTATGTTTTTTGTTTCAGGGAAAATCCTAAAATCAATTTTAATATAAATGTAAGATAATACTAAAAAAAAAATAAAAATGAAGATTTTTAAAAATATTGTGTGTAAATACAGTATTTAAGTATTTCAAAAATCAAATTTTTTCTTTAATAAAAATTTAATATTACATTGAGAAAAAAAAAAAAAGGAATAAATTATTTTAGTATTTAAAGGAAACAATTTTAATGCTACAAATTTATTCAGTTCATTTACTGCTCAAAATACATTTAAAAGAAAAAAAAATATCACATAAGATTTATGAACTAAACTATGTCTCTTATTTCTTCTTTTACAACTATGAATTTAAAAAGATTCAATTCATGTATTAACATAAATCTAAATAAGGTAAAGAAAGATCTGTATTGTTTTATTTATTATTTCAAAAAGTTTTTATATACATACATGAATAAACAGACTCAGAATACCCAAATAATTTATTCACTAAGAGCTACAACGTTATGTCGGATAGAAAACGGATGTTAATTTTGAGAAAAGATTATTTGAAGCGCAAATTCTCTGTATCGTAATTTTATTATTATTCTTTTTATAGCAAACAGAATCCTCCTGCTTGGGACGAAACGAAAAGAAAAAAATGCAATTTCGCTGAAGATTCGAAAATATATTCTCTGAAACAGTATTTGGGAAATTTTTTAAAGTTTATTAAATATTAGGTTGTATATTTCTAAAGAATAGAAGCTAATTAGTTTAACCCTTTCAGTCGCAGTGTTCCCGCTGATGGAACACCTAATTTTAATTCTCGAGTGCAAAAACTCACCCCGGAAATTTTTTAGCAAAAATTTACATTTATAACATAGCAGAAAAGGCCCTTTTTTTAACGTGAAAATTTAAAATCTCTTCTATTTTAATTATGTTCGTAAATTACGGTGTCAGTGTAATTTAAATGATCCGAATTACTTTGTGCCGCAAAGGGTTAAAATACTCCGGAGTAAATTGAAATGTTGGGATCTATGCAACTTTTACGAGTTTTTGTTGTCGATAATGTTTGCTTATAAAATGATTTATTCATTAAATTAAATATTATTTGAATTTAATAAGGTTTACTTAGAGATGTTTCAAACCGAAAATTTCTCGAAAAGGAGCAATGCTATTTTTTTATTTTTTAAATATTTATGATAAGCTGTGTGTCTAAAAGCCATTTTTAAAATTAGTTTAGTAATTTTAAAAATAAATTAAGTAGTGAACGTTAAAGGGTTAAATAAATAAATAAATAAATAAAGTATGCGGAGTATTTATTTTTTTTTTTTTTAATATATTTTAGAATTTTTTTTTTTTTACTGCTTGAGTGATTTTGGTCAAATACTTAATCAGACACTAAGAAACTAATTAAAGAAAACTGTGAAGCCGAAATGTTTATTTTATTTTAATTATTTATTTATTTATTTTTAATTTTTAGCGAACTTTAATGTTAAGAAATAAAATTTCATATGTAACGTACTATCTATAACTTTTTACTGTAATTATTGTATTAACTACAAGAAATTGAAATGACCTAGTTTGAATATCGGGAATATTTTGACATTCGTGTTTTGAAAAAAAAAAAAAATGTGAAGCTGCTTTGTAATACATTTGTGTTATCTTTTATACCGGGTGATCCAAAAGTCAGAACAAACTTTAAAAATGAATAATTCGAAAACGAATCAAGATACAAAGATACGGTTTGCACCAAACGGAAGGAAAAGAAGCCGGGTTTTGTGTGGCCAAGAAAAAAAAAATAGTTCTGTTGGCGACCAACAGATGACGCTGTCGTATTTCTGATGCAGGATTATGCAAAGCAACAAATGATATAAAAAGGAACAACTACAGCAGGTAATGGTAGTTGAAGCTTATATGCATCGAAATATCGCATTCTCAGTCGCTACTTTAATCACGCATGGCCTCCAAGATCTGCCGATCTGACACTCTGTGACTTTTGGCTGTGGGGATTCTTGGAAGTCAAAAGTGTACTGCGACCAACTGGCATCACTAGCAGCACTGAAAGATGCCATCCGCCAAAATGTGTCTGCCATAACGCAAGAAATGCTACTAAATACTGTGAACGATGTGGTGAATCATCTCACAGCTGTACTACTGAATGATGGACATTGAACAGTTACTGTAGTAGTACTAATTAACTGTAATTAAGCTAACTTGTAAGTTGTCAACATTTTTTTTCATTTGTAAATCATCTATTGGTGAAATAAAACACTATAGCGCCATCTGTTGGTCGCCAACAGAACTAATTTTTTTCCTTTGCCACACAAAACCCGGCTTTTTTTTCATCCGTTTGGTGCAAACCGTATCTTTGTATCTTGATTCGTTTTCGAATTATTCATTTTTTAAGTTTGTCCTGACTTTTGGATCACCCGGTACATCTCGACGCACATTTTGTAGCGGAATGTATTTTAAATTGATTTTATGTCTATTCCATGTATTGAAAACAAATATTACTTTAGTTTTTGTACATCAGCTCATATTTGCTAAATATGCCTCTGTACTGCAAAATAAGATCAGTGTATATAGTGTCGAAAGTTACAGGTGTAATATTAAAATACTTTTAGTTTAATTTATTGTGAAGAATTTTAATTGATTAAAAACATCAATAATGGCATTAATAAACGATAGAAATGAGAAGTATTAAATAAAAACAGAAATACAAGTAATTAACTTCTTTTGTTTGGCATTCTTGAATGAATAATTACACAATCATTTTGGAAATTCCACAAAATAATCTGCCGTCATATTATCATTCCATTTGCCTTGGTTTTGATTCTTCAATATCTTCATACTCAAAGGAAATCTTTCACATGCTTTTTATTAACATTTTCAAGATTTTCAGGGCAATCTTCTAAATGACTGTGCAAGTATTGGACATTTATTCTCTTGTTACTATAAAATTTCTGAAGTTGTTAGGCAGTCTGGTAGTTCAAGATAGATTGCAGATTTATAATTTCCAAAAGAAAGATTTGACAAGAAAAAAAAAAAAGAGATCCACGTTTTTTTCATTTTCTCATTCTTTCTAGAGAATTCTAGAGGAATATTCTTCAGAGCATTGGGTTGGTTGGTAGGTTGGGTACAACGTCGCCCTATTACTGTGGTATAAGTAACTAGGCGAATGTCAGAGACGCACCACTAGGTATGGTCCAGAGACATGTCATCACAATTTTGATCCTCCACGGATGGGATGGCTCCCTCGCTTCGGTGACCACAAGAGGTATAATTTGGACGGCATCATGAAAGACATTGCGGCCACGAAGGATTTTACACGCACTAGTCACCATTAGTGTACACGACAGTTTTTGCCTGGATCGAGTATCGAAACCGCAATCTTCGATTACGACCTTGGCTCTCTACCGACCAGGCTACCGCGGAACCTAGACCACTGGGGTGCCAAGTTTTTGCCCTTTTTTTCCCCATTAGTTTACTGTCGTAGATGTTACATACAAGTTTAACACGCACTATGTGGACTTAATGTTTTATTTCAGGCACGACGCTTAATAAAAAGTACTCCAAATAAGCTATTTTAATAAATCCGAATTTTTTTCAGTGTATTTTAGGGTGTTCTTTTCACATACATAGAAAAATGCATCAGGATGGTTGATAGAACTTCATCGACTGGAGGCCATCGACCGGATCTTCATATTCATTAAAACGATATATATAATATATACATATAAGTTATGTTAGGTGTGAACACTGGCTAAGTCAGCAAATGTAACAATTTTTGCATTCGTTGGATGCATAAATGGCACCACCAGATAATCAAATTATCTGCAAAATATAATTTCAAGGTTTCGAAGTATAATTAAATATTTGTCCTAATGGTACACAAAACTAAAATT
The DNA here is from genome assembly GCA_963930645.1 of Salticus scenicus. Classification (NCBI taxonomy): domain Eukaryota; kingdom Metazoa; phylum Arthropoda; class Arachnida; order Araneae; family Salticidae; genus Salticus; species Salticus scenicus. Next base: position 197,000,942 of record OZ005653.1, read on the forward strand.
CTAGAGTTCATCGAGAAAAACTGTAATCATACTTAAAAACAGAAAGCCAAATATAGCTAAATTAGTTTAAAAATTTCAGGTTACAAACATTTTTGTTTTTGTTTTCATAGAGTTATTTTATTCGGGTAATAAAGGTTCACGCTATGTATGTTTATTGATTTTGTTGTGCTCTCTTCTTCTACATTATTTATCACTGATTTTTAGCTAAATTACCAGAAATGCATATTCATAAAATTTTACCAATTTTTTGCAACTTGATAAAAGATTAGGAAAATCATATTTTCTATTTCAAATAGTCGTTTGTGCATTTTGCTTTTGCTTTAAAGACCAATACACTTATATATATATATATATATATATATATATGTGTGTGTGTGTGTGTGTGTGTGTGTGTGTGTGTGTGTGTGTGTATTTATTTTACAAAACCAAAATATAGATATATATATATGCATAATTTACATGTATCATTTAAATATAATTAATTATCTAATTTATACTAACTTTCCATAAAAAGTTTCATTTATTATTTCGAAAAAGAAACTTTCATTCACTACATGAACAGTTCAAAAAGTAGTAGAAGGACACATACTTCAGAATTTTAAATCCCATTATTTCTGTAACATAAAATACATGGTTAATTTCTTCAATATAATAATAATTCACTGTCTTCATATGGAGAATTTATAAAAGAATTTTTACAATAGTTTTAAACCTTCATTTACTGCGTTATGAGCCTTTATTTACTACAACAGACAGAAAAATGTATTTGGAATCTGTTATTTTAGTTAGTTTACGAGAAGACTATACCTTAGTTTTTATAAATACTGTCGGCAACAAAATTATTGAAGCACTAGCAATAATTCCTATTTAAAATATTTATACCTATACCGTTTTGTTAAGTCAATTTTTGTCATGTCATGGTCTTAGATTTCCGCTGTTTATAAAAAAGTAAGTTGGTAGTAAAAACTAGAAATCAAACTAAAAATAAAAACTGTGAAAATGTGGATAGGTGCTTCAATATTTTGCTGCCGATAAGTATTCAAAACTTGACATGTGAGATACTATTATGAAAAACTGTACTGATTCAATTTGAGTGCACATCGGTAGACACATGGCGTTCTTTAGCAGAACTTTACGTTTTGTGCTTGGTAGCTATATCTTATTTTTTATTTATATTTTTAACAAACCTGATATGTTAGATGATCACACACACAAAAAAAAAGGTCTAAATTTTGGCTTAAAACAATCCATAGACTACATTTTAATGCTCACAAGCACTTTTTCTGATTTTCAAACTGTATTTTTTCTGTTTGGTCATGATAGATATCCCGTGAATGAAATCTCACGAAATGTAATATGTAAGACTAAGTTAAACTGTTTCCTTTTCTTGTACATATCACTCGAAAAGTGGTGTTCTGTTATTATCCTCGTGCGATTTTACATCTTAAAATCTATTTAATAAAATTGCATCAGTCTGCATACGTAAGAAAATTTGTGATAACCTTTCTCCATTAAAATCTCTTCATATCTATAGATAGACGGCGCTTTTGTATAAGAAAATTTCCCGATGGCTGCAGCATATTAATGTATTAAACATAGTGCGTTTATATTACCTTTTCAAAAAATAGTCAAATGTTTTTCAGGACATCTCAAGACAAAAACTTGCCGAAAATTGCGAATCAAGAATTTTTAAAAATCCAATACTTGTTCTGATATACAGAAAAAAAGTAAAAACATAAGTCGTCTTTTGGAGTATTATTCATAAATTCGGCATTTTACAACAATAGAAAGTAAGTTATAACACCAAAATTAAGTGGGAAAAAAAAAGCTTACGCACAAATCCTGATTAAAAGTAAATATTTATTTACTATCAGGCCTCCCACTTCCATTTTTATGACATAAAAATAAACGGGACACATGTGCAGAAGGGCAAACATTTTATTAAACGAAATCAGTACCGTCTTAAATGAAAAATAAATAAATAAACTGCATTACTGATACTACGCTTAATCTTTCTGAATGTGAAATATATTATTATTTTTTATTATTAATATGGTGTTTGAAGGTTGCTATTTTTCTATTTTTATTAAGTGATCTTATAGCTGTTAGAAATATACTTTAAAAAATATGCATCTACATTTGAACTTTCCGCAATAAAAAACACTGTAATACAAATACGCAAAAAGATTATTAAAAAATTATTTAATTAAACTATTATTAAAGTTAGCTGTAATTATTATTTTATAAAATTTATAAAATCATTTTCGCATTAAAATAAACTAGCTGGAATCCGTCGAATTCGACGGTTACTTTATTGTCCGTAGTATTTTAAAAATCTTCGCATCTTTATTTAAATATATTTCAAGTTAAAACGTCTAATATAATTTACGACATTCCACTTAAAAAAAAGAAATTCGGAAGAATGCTTATAAATAGAAATGTTTTATCTAGCATCACTTTCTACAAAGTACTGTCAGTATGACGTCAGAATGACTCCAAATAAACAGTTTCTATCTATTATTTTATATTTCGTTTAATACTAAGACTACATGATAGCTGACCAACCCGGCGATGCCCGGGTCCATGATAATAACCTTAAATGAACCTTAAATTTGTATGATTTTATAGAATTTCTATTTTTAAATAAAAGCATCGCGAAAAAAATAATCAGCTGTAACAAAAACATTACTCGAACCGAACGAAAGTCTGCCTTATGACCCCGATGCTTGCGGCAGGGCATACGCTGGACGCTAATAACATAAAAAAAAAATCCCCAAAATTAACCTGGAACCGCACAAACCCGCCCGGTGTTCCCCAGGCCCATGATACCTTAAATGAACCATAAATTTGTATGATTTTATATATTTTAATCGATTTTGTTGGAATTTCTGTTTTTTAATGAAAGAATCACGAAAAAAATAATCAGCTGTAACAAAAAAATTACCTGAAACCGAAAGAAACTTTACCTTGTGACCCCGGTGCCTCTGGCAGCGCATACACGGGCCGCTAATAACATAAAAAAATCCCCAAAAATTAACCTGGAACCGAACTAATCCGCCCGGTGTTGCCCGGGCCCATGATAATAACCTTAAATAAACCTTAAATTTGTATGATTTAACATCTTTAACTCGATTTTGTTAGAATTTCTATTTTTAAATGAAAGCATCACGAAATAAATAATAAGCTGCATTAAAAAAGGAATTACCCGAACCGACCAAAACTCTGCCTTGTGACCTGGTGCCTGCGGCAGCGCATACACGGACAGCTAATAACATGAAAAAATTCCCAAACATTAACCAATAACCGAACGAACCCGACCAGCGTTGCCCGGGCCCATGATAATAACCTTAAATGAACCTTGTGATTTTATATCTTTAACTCTATTTTGTTTGAATTTCAATTAAGCATCGCGAAAAAAATAATCATCTGTAGCAAAAAAATTAATTCAAGCCGAACTGAACTCGGGCTCGTGACCCCGGTGCCTGCGACAGCGTATATACAGTTAATAACATGAAAAAATTCTCAAAATTAACCTTGAACCGAACGAACCTCTGACTCGTGTTTCCACTGCCTGTGGCACCGTATAGCAGGCATGCTACGCACGTGCTGCAAAATCCACTTTCCACCACCAGGGGGCGAAGTATGTTGTATACGAACATAACCATTAGCTTTGAATTTCGAGGACCTTTGAAATAAGGTGTCACATGGTGGTGTCAACTGCAAAATTCTTTAGTTGCACTTTCCACCGCCAAGGGGCACAGTGTGTTCAGCACGAACATCACCAACGGTCAGGAAATACCAAGACCTTTAAAATAATGTATAACATTCTAGGGTCTACTGCAAAATCAGCTATTTCCTTTTTTCGCCACTAGGGGGCGCACTATATTGTATACAAACATCCCCAATCAACATGAAATTTCAAGACCTTTATCACCAATCGACTTGAATTTCAAAGACCTTTCAAATAAGGTGTCACATGATGGTGTCAACTGCAAAATCCTTTAGTTGCACTTTCCACCGCCAGGGGGCACAATGTGTTCTGTACGAATATCATCAACGGTCAAGAAATACCAATACTTTTAAAATGAGGTGCTACATGTGTTGGTCTAGAACGGATTTCCCTCTCAAACTAATTTCCCCACTTCCCCCCTCAAATCTACTTTCCCCCCTTTTCCCCCTTTAAAATCGAAAATTCCAAAATCGCTGATATTGATTTTTTATTATTCGAGTCTAGTCCTCCCATGTATAATATTTTCAACGTGAAGTAATTTGGAGCTGAGTTAGCCTCGCAAACGTGTTCTTAACCTCTCCCCTCTCCCCTTGAACTTTTTTTATTTTTCTCTTTTGATGACACATCTACAGACCAAAACCTTTTTTTAGACACCTCAACTAAATTTTTACACCTAGCCGTTCTCTCAATTTAGTGGACACAGACAAAACACATTTCAAATTAATATATAGATGCTTAAATTCATAAAAAAAAATTAACTATTTTACTTCACACATTTTTTGTATCAAAATTTTACAAAAAAGAAACAAGCATTCTTTGATACATGAGCGCACTTGTGCAGTATTCAATATATCTTCAAAAACGTTTATTTATTCATGAATTATAAATAATTTTTTTTTTTTTCGTACTGCAATAAAAGCAAAAAATTATTGCACACCAAACTAATTTTTCTTTTACTGTTAAAACTTGCTAGTAATACTGTAATAATAATTGCCAGTAATGGTTTCCAATAATACTATTACATACAAAACAAGAAAATTACTATTGTAACTTGCTGCTAATAATATTATGAAGATTCACTTCAGGATTCCAAGGTTGCTTTTTTTGTATTTTCTAGCTAACTATATAGGATTTTTGCACATGATTTTTCGTTGACAATTTTATCTGGAATACTGGAGGCTAAAGAAGTTTCTAATCATATATACTTTCTATACATGCGGACAATCTTATATATTCACATAGCATTTTTTCTTCTAACGATAACTTTGCTTAACAGTCTATTTACGTGGATTTCATTTTTATTGTAATGATGCAACTTATTTGTGATTGTATTATCACTTACTTTCTTGGTATACTGTAAAAATATAATTTGCTTGCTTTATTTCCGAAAACATATATTATTTAAATTTTTAATTTGTTAATATTTTGTCATTATAATTCCTTTAAACCTTTTTAGTTCCCCATCATAATATAGGTATGGGGAACTTAGGTAATCGTGAAAATTTTCGACCTCGGTTTTTTGACTTTTCTACACGTTTTCAGGTGTGAGGAATCAGAAAATGACAAAATTTCTATGGTGTCTGTCTGCAGGGTGTCTGTCTGCAGGGTGTCTGTTAGTCTGTTAGTGGGTCAGTCCGTTAGTTTGTTAGTCTGTGTACACGATATCTCAAGAACAAATTATCGCAGAGAGGTCAGATCAGTTTTAAAATATTACTTTCGACACTGGCAAGAACCCTATTCATTTGCAACATTCGATTTTAAAAACTTCGTAAGTTATTAGAAATTTACGATTTTCTTAACATGGGAGAATAGGACAAAAATTCACTTAAACGTGCATTAAATGAAAACTTTTTACTGTAAAAATGTCAGACCAGTTTTAAAATATCAGTTTTGATGCCGGAATGAACATCAGTAACTATAAATATGCTACTTTGAAAATTTCTCAAGTTACTGGAAATTTACGAATTTTTTAACATGCCAGTATAGGGCAAAATTTCACATAAACGTCAATTTTGAGAGATATTTTCATCGTAAAGATGTCAGACTACTTTTGAAATATTATTTAGGACACTGCTATGAAATTAATGACTATGAATTTTCCAATATAAAGATTTCGTAAGTTATTGGAAATTTACGAATTTCTTAACATGGCAGAATAGAGCAAAATTTCACACAAACGTCAATCTTGAGGGATATTTTCAGCGTAAAGATGTCAAACCACTTTCGAAATATTATTTAGGATACTGGCATGAATATCATAGACTATGATTTTTCCAATTAAAAAAATTCGTAAGTTATTTGGAATTTACGATTTACTTAACATGTCAGAATAAGGCAAAATTGAGCATAAACTTCCATTTTGAGAATCATAAATACATCAGACAACTTCAAAATTACATTTTCATTTATGATATTTGTTTGAACATGATTGGATACAAATATTCTAATAGGAAAATTCCGTAAATTATTCGTAATTTACGATTTTATCAATATAGCCAAATTGTAAATTTTTCGTATAGATATGAATTTTGAGGATTATTGCATTGGAAATAGTAGCATGAAAACTAAACAACGGAATTGACCCTGATAAAATAAATTAATAGATTAAAATAAGATAAATATATCGAAGTGAACGGTGGATAGCCTATTAGGCGGGGTTTTCATTCTGTCACTGTATCAAGCTTTTGTCAAATTCATTTCTTTTAACATGAATTTATCTCTCAAACTAGAAATTTATGAGAACATAAATATGATGGGGAATTGAGCAGAGTCCACCTATGCCAACTAGTTATGTACGTTATTGAATTTTTCTGTTTATTTTTCTGTTTATTTTTAGTTCCCCATACTATAGGTATGGGGAACTCAGGTAATCGTGAAAATTTTCGACCTCGGTTTTTTGACTTTTTTACACGTTTTCAGGTGTGAGTAATCCGAAAATGACAAAATTTCTATGGTGTCTGTCTGTAGGGTGTCTGCTAGTCTGTTAGTCTGTTAGTCTGTTAGTGTGTAAGTCTGTTAGTCTGTTAGTCTGTGTACACGATATCTCATGAACAAATGATCGCAGAGAGGTCAGATCAGTTGTAAAATATTACTTTTGATACTGGCAAGAACCCTATTCATTTGCAACATTCGAATTAAAAAACTTCGTAAGTTATGTGAAATTTACGATTTTCTTAACATGGGAGAATAGGACAAAAATTCACTTAAACGTGCATTAAATGGAAACTTTTTACTGTAAAAATGTCATACTAGTTTTAAAATATCAGTTTTGATGCCGGAAGGAACATCAGTAACTATAAATATGCTACTTTGAAAATTTCGCAAATTATTGGAAATTTACGAATTTCTTAACATGGCAGTATAGGGCAAATTTTCACATAAACGTCAATTTTGAGAGATATATTCATCGTAAAAATGTCAGACTTCTTTTGAAATATTATTTAGGTCACTGGTATGAATATTAATGACTATGAATTTTCCAATATAAAAATTTCGTAAGTTATTGGAAATTTACGAATTTCTTAACATGGCAGCATAGAGCAAAATTTTACATAAACGTCAATCTTGAGGGATATTTTCATCATAAAGATGTCAAACCACTTTCGAAATATTATTTAGGATACTGGCATGAATATCATAGACTATGATTTTTCCAATTTAAAAAAATTCGTAAGTTATTTGGAATTTACGATTTACTTAACATGCCAGAATAAGGTAAAATTGAGCATAAACATTCATTTTGAGGCTCATAAATACATTAGACAACTTCAAAATTACATTTATGATATTTGTTTGAACATGATTGAACACAAATATTCTAATAGGAAAATTTCGTAAATTATTCGTAATTTACGATTTTACCAACATAGCGAAATTGTAAATTTTTTATATAAATATGAATTTTGAGGATTATTGCATTGGAAATAGTAGCATGAAAACTAAACAACGGAATTGACCCTGATAAAATAAATTAATAGATTAGAATAAGATAAATATATCGAAGTGAACGGTGGATAGCCTATTAGGCGGGGATTTCTTTCTGTCACTGTATCAAGCTTTTGCCAAATTCATTTCTTTTAACATGATTATATCTCTCAAACTAGAAATTTATGAGAACATAAATATGATGGGGAACTGAGCAGAGTCCACCTATGCCAACTAGTTTGTTTTACTAGTTGTTATTTATTTAATTTGTATATTACAATCAAGCATCCATCTGGCAGCTGACATTCATATTAATAATACTTAAAAAGATTTTACAGTTAATATAATCGTATTTCTATTAGGGTAGGTGCTCCAGTGATTCGCATGCTCCAGTAATTGACATGTATCCCTAAATAATTAATAAATAAGAAAAATAATAAAATCATATATTTTACATATAAGAATGTTAACATTTTATTTCAAACACTGCAGCATAGGGTGCTAATAACTGGTAAAATGAATAACTAGCAGTGTCAAAAACAGGGTGCCAATTACTAATAATAGTAAAAGATGGCAGTGTCAATTACTGGAACATTGAGTGAGTGTCAAATAAAAATTCATAAAAAAAAAAAAAGATGTTATCAAATGTATATATTTTAACATATATGTGGTTCTGAATGTCTTTCATACCATAAACACTAACTTAAGATTTCTAAAAATATTTTCTGATGACTAGAACATTAAAAACGTCAGAGATTGCTCTAAAAGTGTCAATCACTGGTGCACTTACCCTATTTAAAATTAATGCAAAGTTATTTTGAAATGTTGAATAATTCTTTTAAGATACGCTTTTAGAATTATTTATTTTTAATGTATTCCATTTTATGCGATAGAATAGTGCAGTAACATTTATAGTTCACATTGTTTTAGCATTCTTTGCATAAAAAAAAAAAAAAAAAAAAAAACAAGAAGAAGAGGAAGAAAGAAAAAAAAAATGTAAGCTACTGCCATTTTTTTAAAATTACAATAAAAAAAATCTTTATTACAAAAAAAAAAAAAAAAAAAAAAAAAAAACCCTTACCGTAAAAAAAAAAAAAAAAAAAAAAAAGAGGAAAGAGTTTTTTTTTTTTTTTTTTCCACGGTGTTAAGCTTAACGGCCCTTTTCACTTACCGTCGCTGGAAGCCCGAGCCAATGTTATTCTATGGGGAAATTTTCTTTACAAATAGCTTATTAATTAATACATTTTTTTAAATTCTGTTTTCACATTCAGAAAACTCCCAACTGATAAATCCCAACGGACCTTTTATAAAATTGTATTTTTTTAATTTTTAATATTTTATTCTGAAATTGCAAAATGAAAAAAATTTATATATTGAAAATTCGTATTTTGCAGCTTCAAAGTAAAATAATAAAATAAAATAAAATAAAATAAAATAAAATAAATAAATAAAAAGGTACGTCAATTTAACATCTGAGAATTTTCAATATGTGAAAACAGAATTTAAAAATATGTATTAGTTAATAAGTTATTTGTAAACAAAAATTTCCCATAGAATATCATTAGCTTCGGCTTCCGGTGTTGATGAGTGAAGCGGGCCCTTAAGTCCAACAGACTGTTCTAGGATCAGTGCCTGAGTAAGTGACCTCTGTGGGTGGTCTTTCCAAGAGACCCTAGCCCATATTTACTAAAGCTTCGGGGAAAAACATAGAAAACTCCGAACGGCTAGGTCGACGAGCCCGACCTGAGATCGAATCTGCACCTCACGTTCACCAGCTTTGAGAAGAAAACCTATGAGGGAGTAAGAGAGAGAGAGATATAAAGAGAAATAGAGAGGGAGAGAGAGATACAAACATAGATGTTTAGTTCATAACGTATGCATAATTTGATTCTTTTAATATTTAAAAGTTACAATAGTTTTTAATATGTATTACAAAAAATAAATAATTTTTAGGATGAATCAAATCCAGATAATCTGAGTATTTTTTAAAATTTGTTATTATTATTACTATTATTATCAAAAACAAATGTTTAAACTTCGTTAATCTAAAAAAATGCGTGTTATTTATAAGTAATTATCTTTAATTTATGCATGATTTTTTAGTGCAATGAAAAGAAAAAAATATATATATTGCTGTAACTTTATATGATAGACAGTAATTGATTCCAATGAAAATTCGTAATTCCATTTAAAAGCAATTGAGTACTTAATTCACTCGAATATATAAATGAAGTGGCATATTTATAAAAAAAAATTTCCACAATGTAACATACTTCTGCCTCAAACTTTTTTTGCTTTATACTGTTTTGAATGTCAAAAAATCATTTATACAGCGTATATTTATACAAATACCATTCAGATTATTGTGAAAGTTTATAGAGAAAATGTCACAAAGACTCTACCTAAATATTGCTTATCCAGATTTTCTACAAATGTGTTATTAATGAAATATAAAAATTCATGTCGCAAAAGTATTTTTCATTGATGATAATAATAATAATAATAATACACATAATGTAAAATACCGTTCAAGCAACCCCTCAATTCTCAACGAAAATCGTGATATATTCGGTTAGAGGGCGGATAAACAGTAAAAATATGTAAAAATGTAGTAATTGACATGTATTTTCAAACTAAAATTAACTAAAATTAAGTGGCATAAAAATGATTTTATACCAAAATATACATAATTTTTAAATTAACAATGGTTAAATTATAATAATAATAATAAATAAATTACGTGGGCTATTGATTTACTGCCCTAAAACATATTGATAAAGGAATATAATTTCAATAACAGCAAATAATTAGATATAGCATTTGTGTAGAATTTGTAGATCCTATTAAGGAATCATAAACTGATGATAGGATGAAAAAAAAAGAAGATGCTGAATTCTTTTCATGTTAAATTCTTCGAAATAATTTTAGTTATGAAAAAGTTTCCTTTTGTACATATTTTTCGATTATATTCTTATATATTTTGAAATTTTAAATTTTAGTCGATAAAATAGTACTTAATTTGTTATACAATATTTTCGAGAAAAAAAAAAAAAAAAAAACTGTGATTCAATATCTATTTTATTTTAAGTTCAGTTACGTCAACATTTGCATAAAAATGATACTATTGTTATATTACTTAAAATTTTATGTTGTCTGTTTTATATTAAAAACAGCTCTTACATTTATTAATGTCTTTATTGAAAGAACTTAACACGCAAATAGCTTCATGCAAATTTTTTATAAAAAATTCATTTACAGCATCATGAAAGAAAGCTATAAATTTTAATTAAAGTATTTTAGAAGCACTTTTAATCTTAAAAGAACTTTTTAATTAATTTTAGATAAGACTCTAGCAAATACTATAGTTATGTGTAAATATTTAAAGCAAAACAGTACTTAAAAATAAAAATAAAAATCTCCCTCTATATATTTTTACTTTTATCAACGGCATACAAACCTTTTTTTTCTTCTTTCAAGTGGTTGAAAAAAAAAAATAATAGAACAAGTTAAATTCGCTTTTTTGTTAATGAATTTTTTTTTTTTTTTTAAACATTTGATTTATGTTAATTAATATAAAAATAGCGTGTTTACACAGGAAATTTATTTACAAAATTTGTTGTTCCACAAGAAAATCAATTGTAGTTGAAGGAAAGAAAAGTATTTTTCATGCAGCTAAATGAATAATTTCAAAGAGTATGATTTTAGTTTTTTTTTTTTTTTTTTTTTTTTTAAATATATTTTAAAATTGTGAGTACTGGACTAATAGAATTAAATAAATTATTTATTTTTATAACATTTGATTTTCTAAGTTTTAATAAATCTTTCTTTAAAAAGTTGACGGAGACTTTTTTTCTTTAATTATTATTATTTCTAAACCCAAACTAATATACTGGAGGGTTTTTCCCCCATTTTCTTTAATTACCTGCTGAAAAAAAAATCAGCACTTTCCTGGGTAATTTTGGGCAGATAATGTGCCAAATATTTACCAGTAATGTTCATTGGAAATATCAGTAACCATCAAATATACACACATTCAAAATAATACTGCATTCCTGAAATCAGGAACGTTTCATGGACGAAAACCTGTTATTCTCAGGAACCTACTCAAAATTTATTAAAACCAGGAACGTAACCGATGTATAACAGTAACGTTATTGAATATTTTTGCATTGTTAATATTCTGTAAGGCCTTGAATAAATAAGATTCTGAATCATTATTTCGCTGGAATTTCCCTAATATTATTTTGAACTTCTCTGAGCTGACCGATTGTTTCATATTGATCTACCCCCCCCCCCCCCCTAAACTTTATAAATAAAAATAATGCAAATTATTCCCATAGGGTTTTATTAAGACTCTTGGCTGGACACACAGAAAACAAAAACGTCTTAAATTCAGTTTTAAAAGTGTTTTACACTGATGGTCACATTTTAAGCGGAAAAAAATCGACGCCATTTTTTTTAGGCTTAAACACCGCCATATTAAGCTTAAAAATACCGCTTCTTTTAAAAGTTTTTTAATAGATAAATAATTAAATAAAGGTGTCCTGCGATTATGTTTTCCTGTTAAAATTAGATTTTAGAATTTTCTGGAACATACATAAAATATCAGTAATTAAAAAAAAAGAAAATTTTCTTTTACCTGGCGTGGGAATCGATCCCATACCTTCGGTGAAATGCAAAACCTAGTTTCGAAGTCAAGGGCGATCCTGCCACCACGTAACATAGTAAACCTTTTCCTACTCCAATATCTGCGAAACAAAGGTAGTTTTTATGTTTTAATCGGTATCTTTCTTTAATCTGATATTTGAAAGAAAACAAATTATGAACATCAATACTAGAAGGTTTGTTGTTTTACATTCAGTTACAGTTAAATATGTCAAAGAAAACAGTTTTAAATCTAATAATAATAGTAATAATAAGTCAATTATGTATAAATTATTCAAGATTTGCTTTCGACTTCTTCACTACAAGTTACTAGCTACGTTCTTATTAATAATTCTCTTTTAATATGCGAAAGCTTTAAATACATTTTTTTTTTTAAACTAAATAAATTTCACGTCTAAATATATTGTTTTATAAAATATATTAAGCATAATTCCATGCAAATAACATACACATCTCTAGAGTATTATTCTTTTAAAATTTAATTACACAGACTAACATAACTTAAATTTTAATTAATTATTATTTAAAATATTTTATTTATTGAATGTAGAAAGAAGTTTAAAGGATTAACATGTTGCTTAACCGTTTGAGTCTCAAGCAGCGTGACCGCGCTGTTGAGATTTTATGTCGAGAAAACCCAGTAATTTCGAACATTGTGGACAAATGGCGGTGCGTTACCGATTGTTGAAGTCACATACTCAGATTTACTGAAGCAAGTAGAAACACACAATTATTAACAATGAGAAACACTTACGCAAGAATACGTCCGATCGCTTTGCTAACTGCAATAAATGTGGACGGGAGCGATGAGAAAAAGACGAGAATCGCCTTACCTAACAAATACAAGAAGCGCTATTGCTTCGATAGGATTTTATCGATGTAAAATATACAAAGCGCTGTCGCGCTGCTTGGGTCTTTTCTTATTCATTTAGAGAAAGCGCGGTTGTGCTGTTTGGGATTCTTCGACAGTGTTTTTTCAATACTTCCTGAGACTGAAACGGTTAAAGTAGATTCCATATGAAAAATTTTAAGTAATGTAAAAGTCTGAATTTCAAAAATGTCTGAAAATTTGGCCCCTTTTGCTTTCTGGGATTTTGCATATGTACGTATTTCTGGCATTTTCTTGTCTGTATTGGTATTTTAGACAAATTTCTGTCTTAAATTAAGATATATATTATATCTAAGCTGTATATTAAGACATTTATGTGTCTTAAACACATTTTCAGTTATTTTTATGTCTTACTTTAAGCCCTTAATTTGCAGTTCAGGGTAAAGTATTGATGATATTTTCACGAAATATTTTATTTTATTTTATTTTATTTTTTATTTAGTAGGTGTGTTTATTCGTAATATTTCAATATAAAATTTATGATATTTTTTTGCAATTACTTTTCCCTTAATTGTTCCCTTCACTATAGCCTATAGCTAACCAAACTATCACATCACAGCCAACAATTTGTCAAGTAGAGTATATTTCATCTTATATCCCCAGTTACTACCAATATATTTTTATATATCTGGACTGTAAAAATTATTTTTTTCTTATGTGAAAAAACTGCAAATGTAAATTCTGTAAACCATATGTAAAGGTTTAATCCCACTGTAAATGTTATGCAAGAGATAATCCAGTTTATTAGAATGTTTTTCTTTGTAAGGTAAGAGCGGATGAAATCTGCGATGTTTCCTTGGCAATATAATTATATTAGTTGAATTTGGATTCTTGAACATTTTCAATCGACAGTTTTTAACATATTTACATGTTTTAGGATATCCAGAATACGGTTTGGTCATTTTTATAAAATATTTTTCTGTGTGTGATACCACAATTTTGTGGATGCTGTATCCCACGAACTGAAGGCAAAATTCAACATATACTTAGTTTAGGTTTAATTTTTATTGGAGCTAGTTAATTCCGGGATATATCACTCAACAGGTGACATTTTTAAACAGCGATTAACCCAAATTAACTGAACGTAATGCTGTAGCTCAGCACATATTTACAAAAAAAAAAAAAAAAAAAAAAAAACGTGATAAATATAAGCGTCGTGATGAAAAAATGTATTGACTTAATTCACGTGAATATCGGCCTATATGTTGCACTACTGTTCTGTAAATTTAACTTATTTACCAGAAGGAAATGCGTTAGCTTTTATGATATATAAAATGCACCAAACTTGGTATATCAGATGAATGTTATAGAAAAAGATGCTGATGTAATATTTAGTCATAATTACCCCTTTAAAGGAAGGTTATATAAAATATTTTATGATATACAAGTTCTACTTATTTGGCAAGTAATGTATATATTCAGAAAATGTACGATGATTCAATTTTGCTGCACATCGGTCGAAAAGTAGAGCTGCTGCCATTCGATTTCTGTAATACTCCGGATGGCTGTATCTCATTATCTATTAGTTAAAATGACACTAAATTTAGTGCAAAGCAGCTTTAGCATGAGAAGCTATTTCGAATAAATTTTATTTGCTTATTAACAAGTAGACATAGCTGTTACTTAGATTTAAATAGGGGAAATTTTGTGATAGCCACAACATTCTAGTTCTTATTAATTTATGGTGTGGCGATAATACACTTTCAAGTATTTTCACTGTCGTTTTATAACTGTTTAATTAGATTTAAAATATTTTATGATTAATATTAAATCCTTTTAAATTCTCTTATGTATTTTATTGATAGATAATAAAAATTTTACAACCTTTCATATTTATCAGAATTTAATACAAATACGTCTTATTTAAATAACTTGAGTACATTTTTCATCTTTTACTTGATTAAATTTCTTGAAAATTCATTATTCGTTAAGAAAGAGATAAAGTGATTTAAGATAAGAACATATTAAGAAAGCTTGGGTACTCCAGATTTCCTGCATTTGTCCATAATAAATGAAAATAAAGTGCTTTTCTTGGAATAATAATATAATTTACCAAAGAAAGATAAGAAGGGATTTTAATGCTTTCCGGAGACATTTATCGTGAAATTATTCTGTATTATCAGGTGTAGCTTTAATATAATATTTATTATTTTAAAATAAACTTAACTTTTTAAAATGTACTATTTTATATAAAAATTATTTTTACTAAATATTTCAAAAACTATTGATTTTCTCTTATTTTAATGTTGAGTATTGTATCAGAAAGTTTTGAGAATTCACCCACACTGTAAAAAGAAAAAAAAAATGTAAAATCACGGTATTTGACGGTTTAAATTAAGGGGTAATGACCGTTTTGCTACCTAAAAGGTCATAGTCCATAAATAAATGTTTTGAATGTATAATTAAGGACTGACCGTATAATTTTACAGGAAATGACCGTTTTGCTAGCTAAACGGTCGTAGTCCGAAAATGTATGTTTTCAAAGTATAATTTTGGAATTTTTATGAGAAAAAGCTATTAAGAGAAAAAGCCGTTATTTATGAGAAAAAGCCGTTAATCTATGCAAATTGCTCTTATCTCCCACCAAACCATTTTCTTACAGACACATTCCCTCCAAATGCTATCATTTTAGTGGTGTCATAAGAAAAAGCTTCCCTTTTCAAACTGATTGTTATTTATACTGATTGAATGTGTTTGATTATGCACGCATGACGCATAGAAACATCAATTGGTTTTAATAAGTATAGTTTTCTTAATTTAATTCAAATAATTTCCGTCTGACTGAAACTGAATAATTGATATTAATGAAATTGATTTTCTTTGTGTATTGAAACGAAAACATTTAAAAAGAAAGCTAAAATGGTTTCTTGATTTGAAACCATATTTGTAAAACACGAACTGCAACCTAATTTTTATTTTATTCACTAAACGGATTTTTTTTTTTTAAATATACAACATTCTAAAATGCTTTTAATCCTGTAGATAATCCTTTTAATCCTATACAATATGCCATAAAAAACGGAAAATTTTATGTTGTTTCTTCAATGCTATTTTTACAATATGCTAAAATAAAGTTTATTTCAATATGAAATGAATAAGTAATTAGTCATTTCCAGATAAGTCTGATGATTATTATGAATGATCGTCACTCTTAAAAAACAAAGCTATTTTGTCTGAATGTGACCATTAGTTATGTTCATCATGTGTAAGAGGCTCTGCTCTCGAAATACTGCAGTCCTTTCTCTATTTAATGGAATATAGAAAAAAAAATTCTTCTGCTGTTCTAAAAAATGCAAATATGCCTAACACTTCATAAACACAGTTTGAAATCGGTTCTGTAATGAAAACCTATTTGGATGTATAAGAATTAGGCTCTAGTTATTTCTGCTGGGTGAAAAGCCATAAAGATCGAAAACCGTGAAAAAATCGTATTATCTGGAGATACAAATTCTCTGTGTCTATGCAAAAGATTTATTATTATTATTAGTGCTAGAGGCCTATTTCAGTCGGTACAGCGTTGTCGAATTTTTATACGTCACTCTTAATAGTGCTAAGGGCCTATTTCAGTCGGTTTATTGAATGGGGATTTATTGAATGAAGATTTTGTAGATAATTTGATTACTCATAACGAAGGTTACAAGTTTTTAAAAAATATAAAAAATTCTCCCAAGGTACAACTTTGACATGAGTCCCCCCAAGGCACAACTTTGACATGAGTCCCCCCCCCAAGGTACAACTTTGACATGAGTCCCCCCAAGGCACAACTTTGACATGAGTCCCCCCCCAGGCCCAACTTTGACGAGTCCCCCCCAAGGTACAACTTTGACATGAGTCCCCCCCAAGGTACAACTTTGACATGAGTCCCACCCAAGGCACACCTTTGACATGAGTCCCCCCCAGGCCCAAATTTGACATGAGTCCCCCTCCAAGGCACACCTTTGACATGAGTCCCCCCCAAGGCACACCTCCCCCTCCTTGGGAAAAAGAGAAAAAACGTTGTTTTGCGGCTATAAGACAGTTTGGACTTCCAACGTTATTTGTTACAGTATCTGCAGCTGAAACACATTGGTTTGATTTAATGAAAACTTTATCATGGAATTTAGATCGTCACGAATTAACTAAAGAAGAATTTGTCGATATTAACAAGTTTAGCAGTAGGCATCTTGCACTAAATTAAAATCTGTCAATGTCAGATTTTCATGTTTTAAATAATGAAATAATGTCGTGTCTGTATATTTTTTTAATTATTCAAAGTTTATTTGGGGTCTCAATTGATTTTCAGAGAACTCACATAGTTTTCAAAAGTTTCATTTTTTTGTTTTTGAAGAAGGGTGAGAAATTCTCACCCATTATTTCCCTCTAATGCGAACCTTGATATAAGAATACCTCTTTAGTTCTAGTGTTTACGAATAAAAATGATTTCGAAAAACATATTAGATTTTCTTTCTCATAAATCAGTATCATAGTCTTTATAGGAAAAAAAAAAGGCTTTCGTTTTTCTAATATGAGAATTGACTGACTTCTTAATTTTGTCAAAAATACCAAATTTAGATTTTAAAATAGTCTTAAAAGAAAATAATTTTTATGCATAATTTGAAAGTTAACAATATTCATGTTAAAAGCATTCGAGAAAATCAAACTTTAACTTTTAATTTTACGCTCAATACTACTTTTTTTACAGGTTAGTTGTATGTTTCATCACAACGTAACTGGCGATACATCATTACATTTTTTACGGGCTTTGTCTGGGATCTCTTCTGCCGGGCTTTGCCCGTAATTTTACTACAGCATTTTTAACAGTGTGCAGTTCTAGTTAATGTGTACAGAAAAAGTTACCAAATAATATGATGTGACACTCACACTGCTGTCCATTACTCCCCGATACTATAAAATAGACTAATGTGTTTCAATATTTCTTTAGACGAACTTTCTGTACGATTTCAATAAAACTTCTCAAGTAGCATCGGCATATGATATAGGTCTATAATGCCGAATTTAACTTTTTTTCTGATGTTTAATCTTCAGTTATTCTGATAAAATCTCAGACACACAGAGAGACGGACTCGTGGAATAACAACTGGAAATGTTATTTTTGGATTTAGATAACTTTAAAACTTAAAATTTTGAATTCGAAAATTCTTTTAAAATTTTAAATTCGAAATTTTCATGAAAAGGAGAAAAAGGTTTTATATCGTATATGCATTGTAAAAGAATTTTGTAAAAATAAAGCGCATACTTAACCCAAAAACAAAATATTGCTGCCAATTTTTACAGTTAATTCTGTAAAATAAATTAAAGGTTACTTTACATTGTATATTAAATGGTAACGAAGCTTTTCCAAAAGCCTTCTATTGCGTAATACGTGATTTAATAACCAATAAGCGTGGATCTTGAACTTAACTATTTTTGTTACGCAAAAAGAGGCAAAATTTGTCAAAAAACATCAAAGTAACAACAGCATTGATTAAAATTAATCACAATGAATCAATAGAAATAATTTTAAAAAGAATGTCTTAAATTTTATTAATCTAAAAACCAAAAAATGTCTTAAATTTATTTGTCTATTCTGACATCAAAGGAATTTTTCTTTAAAAAAAATTTAGACTATTATGTGACGAATAATTAGAATATTAGCTTCTACCATTTGTTTTGATTTTTCGAACAAGTTTTACAAAATATGAGCGAGCAAGAATGTGAAAATGGGACATTTCGAATTAAGTACCAATGCTCCAGACATTAAACAGCATTGGGTCGTAAGCACTCTATATCGGATGCGCATAATTAGTTTATATGATAATTGCAGTTTTCATTTTTGCATTTGTTCTTCCAGTAATTATGGCGTTAAAATAATGAATAAGAATATATAAAATTTTCCTTTAGTAGGATTGCGTTGATATTTCCGGAGTTGGAAAAAATATTCTAAATTTTGTATAAGCAAATTAGTCTTATATCGAAGTCCGGAACAGCTCAGTTGGCAGAGCGTTGAGATATCAATCCAAACGTTCTAGGTTTAAATCTTTTTCTGATATTCTTTGCTGTTATAAAATTTATTTGAGCTTATTTGCTTTAGTAATTTTTAAACAAAAGTGCATGAGTATGACATTATCGCATGAGTATGACATTATGACATTATCGTTTATGTCATAAGTAATCGGGATGTTCATTATTTAGAATATTTAAGTATTTCCTACGAATTTCATTGCAGATACAAATTTTACAATCAGATTTTATTAATAATTAAATTGTCATAAGCTAGGAAATAATACTTAAAAAAAAAAAATACTGTAATACTATAGGGTTATTCCACGTCAAATCAACCAAGGATCTGCGAATTTATATTTAAGAAATTAGTGCTTTTTATATACTACTACTATCAGTTAAGTTACAAGGAATGGCGAAACTATTATTTTAATGGAATTTCTAAGAAAGTAACCAGAGGAGAATAAGGGATTTTCAATCAGGGAAGAAAAAATGAAAAAGGTGAGTTGTAATAACAGATGGTAAAAAATGATGGATGATTGGTGTACTCAAATGGGAATTTGAAATAGTTTTCTTCAGATATAGTTTTCTTCAGATAAAAAGAAGCTAAGGAAAATAACTGTTCCTGAAAAAAAAAGTGAAAATCAAGATGAAATTTTTACAGCTCAAATTTTGGCAGAAGTAAAGATTAAATAAAGCTGTGAAAATAGTATATATAATAAAATGTGTTGGATTAATCGAAATTATCATCTGATGCAATATTAAATTTTACAAACTTTTTAAAACAGATTGAAAATTTCCACATACAGTGTGTGTGAAATTATTAGTTATGTATATATATTCTATATATATATATATTTAAAAAAAAAAAAAAAAAAAAAACTGAATGAAATGAGCTTGAACATTAGACATCCGAAGAACATTTATAATTTTAGATTCTCCCCTATCTATTTAGTCACGAGTGCAATTACGGGATCAATCACAAACTGATGACATACACCCTCTATCTTAAAATGCTCTTTATGATAGAAGGTGTATAAAAAAATGAAAAAAATTAAAAAATTACCCTGTATCATAAAATGCTGCAAATTAACCTATAATATAACTTTAACCTATAATTTAACGTACTATACAGTATGCGTTTTTATTAATATCGTAAGAGTATTTAAAGTTTTTTTTTTTTTTTTTTTTTTTACAAATATATATATATATATATATATATATTCTAAATATTTTTTTCCTTTTATTTATTTAATTATTTCATTTATTTATTTTTTATTACAAATAATTATATATATATTACCGGTACACAAATACGTTGCACATTATACACCATACACAAATACTGTTATAATATTCATTGGTAGTTGTGTAACGATATACCAATAGTTGTGTTATATTACACATACATATACACCAAAATTTTGTAACATCTATGTTTTCTTAAGTTTTTTGTACAACGTTACACATATATTTTTTTACAGTATATAAAAAATATCTGCTTGAACTACAAAATCTTTGGTATAACAGTAAACGAATGTGGTTCAATATTACATAAATTTTCCTCTGATTTTATAAATTTTTAATTACTGTGTAACATTAAATCAAAAATTATTTAATATTACGGCACATTTGTGTAATTCTACATCAAGTTTTCTTCAGGCAGCTATGTTGCTTCAAGATTTTTAGCACTTTCCAACAAAATTGAAAAGAGTTTATGATTTGGTTTTGTCTGTCTGTCGGTCTCTCCGCGCTCTAGCACGTGTTAATATTTATGTATATTCTTGAAACTACTATATGTTATTCAAGTTCACTATGGCATATACCTATTTATATCCTTCTTGTAAGTGATATAAATAGTGCTACTCGTTTGAGGAAATCGACATCCAAAAGTGCGCCAATGTGTTTTATGAAAGGCATTTTTATGAATTATATTTAAATAGCTTCGCACTACACAAATCATAATAAAATGGGCATCGATTTTTCATATGTTTTCTATATAATATAGTATGTTTAGCTTTACGATTTACAGGAATGCACTAAAGTAATGAAACACATTAAGGGTTGCATTTTATAGTGTCTGGAATTAAATTTTCGTTTATGCTTAATAATTTTAACACTTTACAACAATTTTTCACAATAAATATGAATTCACTTAGTTTATCTGTCTGTATTTTTACATTTATGTCTATCTGTTGTGTGATCAAAGTACATTGGGTGTTAAACGATGCAACGAGTGCATGCTGTTGGACAGTGTTTTTAATTTAGTCTTTCACAATGCTTATTCTATCTTGTTGTGTAATTATACACATTATTTACAGTGCCCAAATCCTAACCGGAAGCGTATAAAAGCCATTAAGGCTTTTGAACATTACATTTTGCTTATAATTTTTTTTTACTATGAGTGTATGTCAGATATTCTTCTAATAAGCGTATAATGATTTAATTTATATTTGTTAACATTAACTTTGTCATTGAAAATCTTTTTAAAAAAATATATTTATGCTTTACACTTTAGAGAGCATCAGAACCAATCTTGCAACTTTAGTACAGGCATATATTTTGTCCATGGTCATTGCGAACGCATTGCAATCATTTACAATCTTGAATGGGGTTGCAAACTCATAAATCCGAAAATTATTTAGTGCCTCTATAACTGCTAACGTTTTCAATTCATAACTCGAATATTTACGTTCACTGTTAGACGTTTTCCTACTCATAAAACAAACAGGATGAAATTTATCGTCTATTATAGAAAGTTGAATTAGTACAGCGCCATAACCATCTTTACAAGCATCTGTGTGTATTTCTGTTTCACTTTTCGGGTTGTATATAGACGAGACTTGTTCGGAGGTCAATGCATTTTTGAGTTTTTGAAAAGCGAAATTATCCTGAGATCCAAATTTAAATTTAGTATCTTTCTTCAACTAGTCGCTTAATGGCTTGGCAATTATCGAAAACCCTTTAACAAATTTACTGAAATACCCCGTTAATCCTAAAAATCTTTGTACATCTTTTGTACTCTTTGGCTCTGGAGAATTCTGAACAGCTTTAGTTTTGTGCAACTAGGGTTGAATTTTACCGCTTGATATTCTATAACCCAAGAAATCTATACCACGTTTCAAAAAGTCACATCTTTTGAGATTCAGTTCTAAGCCATATTCCGAAGCTGTTTGTAGGACCAATTTTAAATATTCTATATTTTGGGACTCTGTTTCAGATGCAATAATAATGTCATCCATGTAAATAGTGATAATATTATCTTTCAATAATTGACGAAAAACCTAAGAACATGATTCGACAAGTATTTATTTAACAAAACAGTATTAATTCTACTTTTTTTATATAAGAATTTTTGCTAGTGTTCGGATACTTGTGCTACCGACTGCAGACTATTATGTGACGAATAATTAGAATAATAACTTCTATCATTTATTTTAAAAGTTTTGATTGATTGTTCGTATAAATTTTACAAATTGTGACCAAGCAAGAATATAAAACTGGGAGATTTTGAATTAAGTACCAATGCAATAGAATATGATTTTTTAAAGCATTTTTCCTGTGATTTATTTAATAGATGTAAGAACAAAATATTTTTTAATTGATTTAAAAATAGTCAGGCATTCAAAGGTTTAAAAAAATCTGAGTGAAAAGAGCTCGAACTTTAGACATGCGAAGATCATTTACAAACTCAGAATTTCCACTATCGGTTTAGTCATGAGTGCAGTTACAGGATCAACCACAAATTAAAAATTATTGAAATACAGTAATATTTTTGTTTACCCGTATCATAATATGCCACAAATAATGTGTAATTTCCACTTATAATTTAACAGGATATATAGTATTCATTTTTATGTATATCGCACGATTATTTAGATTTGTTTTTCTTTTTCTCTTTTCAAAAATTATGAATTTTTTTTCCTAATTTTTTTTGTGTATAACAAAAATGAATTTCAACAAAATTTTAAAAACATTCAGAAAATTTGAAAAAGCATTAGAGAATCTTTCTTCTGAAACATAAAATGCACATGTGTATTTTTTTGCTATAAGATATGAGATTTCGTAACACACACACACACATATATATATATATATATATATATATATATTAACTGTGCACACACGAAAGATAGAAATTGTTTTAATACATAGGTTGAAATCATGATACATAAGGCAATTTTTATTAAAAGTTCATTTGAATAGAAGGGAAAAAATATTGGTGAAAGAATGAGCTGAGCAGTATATTTTATTGAATTGAAATATCATAAGATTTTTCACATTCTACGTATTTAATTTGAAGATCCAATAAATTCACCCAAGCTGTAAAAGTCCTTATTTGTGAAGAAACCCATTTGTACTCCCAAATCTTAGTAAATAAGTAGCATTATTTTGGAATAATAAGCCCATAAGTTATTTTTAGAAAAAGAATTTTTGAAACATAGATTTTAAAAATTAGATCACTAAATTAAATACGTGGCATGCGAAAAATCCCTCATGAAACTTAAACTCTGGGAAATATCTAAAATCTGGCTTATTCTTTTGCCGATAACTTATTTAATTTTTACTGTATTCAGATGAATTTTTGACCCAAGTTTAGGTTGCGTATGTTAAAAGTTTATATAAAAATTTATATCAAGTTTTCAATATGTAAGGTAAGAAGTTGAGTCAATTGCAAGTCCCGCAGTAAGCGATGGAAAAGTAAAATCGTAACGCAGCACCGAAGATTGAGAATACAAGTCTGGTACCAGCACCCGACGACGCAATAGATTGAGGTTCGGATGATTTTACCCCAGCAAAAGTGATGGCGCAATGGATTGAAGTTAGGATGATTTTATGCCGGCATGGAGTCGCTAAGAGGAAGGTAGGATTCGCGCAGTTTGCGTAAGATGGGTGAATACGATCAGATATTGGAGTAAAGAATTGAAGTGATGGAGTTGTCTGTTTTAAGGTAGTTAAATAACGAATGTGGGAAGAGGATGGTGGTGATGTTGGCGTAGCGAGATACGAGATAGTTTCTTGGTGGTGGATTATAAAGTAAAGTATCGCAATATCGTGTGTTGATGTTTTAACTAACTACGAAGTGTGTTAAATAGTGGAGCGGTAGGAATCTCCTCCCTATTTTACGAGGCGTAGAGTCAACGAGTGATTTTCTTGAGAGAGAGCAGCAACAATCTTTCCGCCTGAATTATTAATTCTCCAGGGGTGAGTTTAAATCTTTATATTTCTTCAATTTATCTATCTGAATTTTAACTGAGTTTCTCATCGGTGGCAAATTACCTCCCTTATATTTCAAGCTGAAATAAATTCTTTATTTATATATATATATACAGAGTCTTATAAATGCCTTAATTAAATTAAGTTCAAAACTAAAATGGAGTCCGAAATAGCCGAGTCAAGCGTTCAGACTTCACAAACTTATGAAATATATATATTCGCACTGTCAATTTTTTTTTTTTTTTTTGCTACAAATACTCTTATCTCACAGAAAATTACGCGTCTCCCTTTTAAGTTTAAAAGAAAATAATTACTCTCTAATGAATCATCAAGTTTTCTGACTGTTTCGTAAAATTTTGGGAGTTTTTTTTTTTTTTTTTTTTTTTCAATTTAGGATTCGTCCCCTGATTGTAGTGGTAATCAAATCAATAGTAGAAAAATATGAGTTTATAAATACTCTTTGTACGTCTAAATTTCAAAGTTATTCTGTTCCGTATTTTTTAGAAAATGAAAATAATGTCAAATATATATATATATATATATATATATATATATATATATTAATTTATGTTAACACGCTACAGGTTAATACAAAATAAATACTTTCCTTAAAAACCCATTGTATCCCATTATAAATGTTCATATGTAGACAGTCAACTGTAACTCTTTAAAACAAATTTTAAATTTTTGAAAAAAAAATTGTTTTTAAAATTTCTAAATTAAACATTTTTGAATTTTAAGAAATGTTTTTAATATCAGCGTTATAAAACATATTTATTTAAACAGCACGAAATAAGAGTGCAATGAGTAGATTTAGCTACGTATGTTACGTAGATTTCTATATGCAAGCAATGTCCTTATATATGTATGCATTATTGTCTATTTGAAGTTCCTAGTTCATAAATTAATATCACAAAAACTTTAAACAAAATAGAGTTTTCATTTTAATGATAACTGGCATAAGCATACAAAAACAAAAGTTATCACGTGATTTATTAAGTTAAAAGTTTTAAAAGTTATCACGTATACTGATTTGCCTTCTTTCTTACTGATTTGCCTTTGATTAACCGTTCAAAAAATAAAACTAATTTAAATTACTTAAAAATGCTTAACGTCGCTATAAGGCATTTCTTCTCTTTTTGCAATTTACATAAATATTATTATTTTTTAAGAATATTTTAATATTAATATTTGTACAAACAGTGTAATATGAATGAAAACACTTTTATTAGAAAGAGTATATAATGCATAACCATTTGTAATATAAACAGGAATGCACAAAACAACGTTTTAAACGAGTGCAACTTTTAAAAATAACGTCCACAAGTGGCATTTTCTGTCAAATGCGGCTACAATCGTAAACATTGTTGTGACCTCATCAGTTGATCATGAGGCCAGAAAAACAAACCTATTCAAATCGACAAGTTTAAGTCTAAACAGTAAAAGTTCTTTTTTTGCCCTTTTCTTTTAATTAGATAATAGACTATTTATTAATTTATTTATTTTTTACTTTATATGGAATGACCCTATTTTATAGAATTAAGGTTATATTTTGTCTTTAACTTAAAGGATTTTTATGCAGTAAAACCACTTTTCCAAATCATACTCCGAGACCTTCTCCAACAAAAACAATTATGAGGAAAATAACAAAGCATGTGTGTTATCATTCGTATTCCTCTCTCTAGAATTTAACGTATATTAAAAAATTCTGATACATACAACTATAGGATATTATTTACTAAATGAAATTTATTTTCTGAGTAAGTGAAAAAAATTTTAATGACGTTTCTAAAATTTAATATATTTATATAATATATATAATATATATATATATATATATATATATATATATATATATATATATATATATATATATATATGTGTGTGTGTGTGTGTGTGTGTGTGTGTGTGTGTGTGTGTGGTTCCTGCATATATATGTATGTGTGAAAGCAGGATTTCAATAGTAATAATTCATTAAACACACACGACTAATAACTAATATTGAAGGGATAAAAAGGATGGTTTTCTTTTATTCAGAACAGTACCAGATAAACGCATTTGTTATTATACGAGGGATGT
Source organism: Salticus scenicus (assembly GCA_963930645.1). NCBI lineage: Eukaryota > Metazoa > Arthropoda > Arachnida > Araneae > Salticidae > Salticus > Salticus scenicus. The sequence continues at coordinate 197,027,425 of OZ005653.1, forward strand.
AAATTAAATAGTGGCAACTTAACCTTGAAACTCGCAGAAGGGCGGGCATGCGCAAATAGGATATGGGAGCGGTGAAGTGGCGCTGTTTTCGATGTGTAGAGTGCAAAAAACAGTCGATCTGCTAAGAAGAGTAGTTTTGTGTGGCGTTAAAGTGAGGAGTTTCGTTTCCATCGCTCTAAAGCCTGTTTTTTGTTGCAAATCAGCAGTCTCATTCCGGCCTGAATTAAATTCTTGAACCCATCGTGCTACTGTCCTATGCGGTAAAGCATTTGTGCTACAAGCTTCCACTAATTCTCGATAGCATTCTGTTGCATTTTTGCCAGGGGCAACTTCGACTTTAAGCCACGACCGCTGATCACCTTTTGAAAACATGCTTTAGAGCGATGGAAACGAAACTCCTCACTTTAACGCCACACAACAACTACCCTTCTTAGCAGATCGACTGTTTTTTGCACTCTACACATCGACAACAGCGCCACCTCATCGCTCCCATATCCTATTTGCAAATGGCCGCCCATCTGCGAGTTTCAAGGTTAAGTTGCCATTATTTAATTTACAACCCTCGTAGCACAATATTAATCTTTATAATATATTACAACTGACAGCCGAATTGCTGCTATTTACATTAAAATCTATAGAACACTCAATTTTTTAATTATCTACATCTCACGCTTTCTTACTACAGCATGTGCTCGAGATTGTAAAAAAAAAAAAAAACAGGCATAGTCATTCTATAATGAAATTCAGGAGTTATTGCTTGAGTTAGCGTCCATCCACAGGTCGGTCATCCTGACAGTTCTGCCGTTACCGACTGAAATTTGGCTTACTCAAATAAGTAATCTGAAAAATTTAAAAAATACAAAGAAAACAAAACAAATTTAGATTAAAAATAAAATAAAATCAGTTCAAATTGATTAGTTATTCGAAACATCATTTAACACTATCATTTCACCAGGAATTCTTATATTCAGCAACATTGGACATCTTGTTCGAACCTTCGTGAGCACTTTTTCTACAATGTAGCGGTTGTTTGGTCTGACAGCAGAAACACTCTATACGGTCCATGATAATTTTCTTTAAACTTTAAACCTGTACTAAATTTAGTTCTTTATATTGCGACTTTATCGCCTATTTCCTACCTCGGTCTTTTTCTAGATTTATTAAACTGTTTTTTGTTTTCCTCATGAATACACATGATGTTTCTTCGCGCTTCTTCCCTCCTATCTTCACGTTATTTCATTATATAGTTCATATAGTCATCGTCCAATATTTTTTTATTTCTGAGATTATCCTTATGTTTCATTTTAACTCCAACTAATAGCTCAAATATAGTGAATTTTGTACTTCTTATGGTAGAACTGTTAATTACTCTTTGTACATCAGCTACGTATTTGTACAAGTTTGAACTGTCATCCATGGAAAGTTTTGACAAGACTAGAATCAAGATGCCACGTATTCTCTCAACCTGTCCTTTTCTTCTAGGAAATCTGGTCCTTATCTTTATATGTTCAATACCTTGCTCTGCACAATATTCTTCAAAATCTTTAAATGTGAAGGCAGACCCTCTGTCAGATATAAATCTTGAAGGATTACACAATACTACTTGTTCCAATTTTAACTTGTCTATCACTTCCTTAGCTGATGTAGAATTTACAGGATAAAACCGTGTGAATTTGTTGAAGGCATCCGTGACTGTGAAGATATATTAGTAATTTTTGTTTGTCGGTGACATGTTCTTTAGATCTAGAGTTGTAAAAACTTTTGATTTCTACATATAATCCAATACATCTTCAATTATTGTTAAGGAAAAGAGATCCTTAACAATCTTTCGATTTAACTTTCGATAATCTACTCAAATCGGTACGATTTGTCTTTCTTACTGGTACAGCATAATTATAATAACTAGGTCTAATTATTCCGTCAAGTAACTAATACTAATCTTAATAAAACATTACAACTGACAACCGATTTCCTGCTACTTACATTAAAACCTATAGAACACTCAATTTTTAATTATTTACATCCTACGCTTTCTTACCACGGCATGCGCTTGAGATTGTAAAAGAAAAATGCCATAGTCATGTTATAATAAAATTACGGAGTTTGGACTTGTATTAGATAAAACGACATAGATAAAATATGGATAAAACGACTACAAATTTTGAATACTTCTTTTTTCACTAAATTTTTATGTTTAAAGTTTTTTTTTTTTTTTTTTTTCAATTTCCATTGAACACCCTAGTGTATTTAACAATAGTCTTCTTAAAACTGCATGGATATTAAAAGTTCCATTTCTATAGCAAACATTCTGTGGGAAACATCAATAACAATTATTGATATCGTCTGATCTAAAACAGAATATCGTCATTAAAAGACACTTTAAGATGTGACTCTGACAGATTGTAATGTAATGAATTTATATTTATGTGTTTCAATAAAATAAATACACTAAATATTACAGGGTAGTTATAGAGACGACTTTTTCCTTGATACTTAAGCCAATATATTTATATGATAATATTTTGCTTATTTAATCGTGAAATCTTACTGTTAAAAATCTCGAAAGCAAAATAATGGTGGAAGAATCAGGAAAAAATGTAGCCTGTGACCATCCTGTATAGCACATAACATATAACCGCTGCTTAGTGCCTCCGTCTTTTTTCCCCCAAGATATTTTCCACCACTAATTATTATTATTTTTTTTATACGTTTAAATATATACCATTTTGTTGTTGGTGAATAGTGGAAGAAAAATGTACTAAAAAATGGGGCATTGCGAGTTCTGCTCATAACTGCATTATAATATCCAGATAAAAAATTATATCGGACATTCTGTATTGGAATACATTTTCTCAGAAAAAAAATAGCAAAAAAGTATAATATGAATATCTAGAATAATAAGAGATTATTCTTCATTACAGCACAACAATTTTTCTGTTCATCTATCTGTATATTTATGCATCTGTTAAATAAACATACACATTCATAGACTTTCGCTGGGACATTTTTTATTTGACTTGTATTTCATTATAAAGATACGAAAAATTTCTATGATAGTGATAACAAACGCTAATGGCCGATCGTTAATGGTAGGATTCGGAAAAAAATTACAAAATATAATATAACATTCTGATGATAAAAATAGCTAAAATATTCTGTTTACTGTTAATTATTTTTTAAGTATGATTTCATTTTTCTGAAATCGTTTAGGAAATATATATATTAATTTATGAAATCAAAATAATAGAATTTTTTAGTACGATATAATGTAACACAAATTATTATTTAGAATATTTTTACTTTGCTAAAATATTCTAAGTAAAAAAAAAAAAGTATTCTAATTATGGACAGATTTAACTGCTACATTTTGGTGTACTTATGAAGTCCTTGTTTCTTTCTTTCTTTCTTTTTTTTTCTTTTTACTGTGATATGTGGATATATGTATGTGTATATATTTATGTCAGTGGAGAAGATAACGTCTAAACACTTCAATCGAATGAACTCAAATTTGGTAAGTTTCTCATAGGCCCCGTCGCACGAACTGAATAGTGTATGACTTTTTTTGTACGACTCAAAGAAACTTCTTTGTTATTATATCCTAAGAAGTTAATTTATTTAAGATGCGATATCGTTTTGACGCTTTATTCGGTTAAGTAATAGTCGGCTAGGTATATTTTAAGTTCAATTTGTTTAGATTTTCATGAGTTCAGGGCTTATAGTTCTTTCACAGATACACAAATAAATATTCCTCATCCTTATTACATATGGAATGAAATTATTTGAAGCTCGATAGCGTTAGAATTCTTTATTTGATTGAGCTTAAGTATAGTAGCATATTTAGAGTTCATCGGTATACAAGCTGTGTAAATTTGATGAATGCAGGACATGTACTTCTTTTACAGTGTCACAAAGAAAAATTGGTTATCATTATGGTCAATGGAATCAAATTCTTAACCGATGAACTTTAAATTTTTTCCAATATTCTTTACGCCATTGAATAACATGTTTGGTGTTTTAGATTAAAACAGATTCACTACGTGTGGGTCCGAAGTCTGTGTGGGATGCTCCATAAGAGGATCTTTCAAGGAGAACCTAGATAATTCGAGAAAACCATGGAAGCGTATGAAAGACTAGTCTGACAAGCACGACCAATGTTGGAACCCGGAACCTCCGTTTACCTATTTGATATGCAAAGCTCTTAACCTGTTAATTGTGTTACTGAATAGAAATGTCCAAATCTTAAGATTTTACACAAGCATTACTGCTAATATATGTATGTTTTGTTGCTTAAATAATAACTACAGTCATATTTTTGATAGCTCAGAGCATGCAAGAAACATTTCTGCCCGAATCAAGAGTCACTGTTAACAATTTATTCTCTTCGTAAAATTGGTTATTCACCCAAAAATTCGTATCCGCATTAAACTCTTTTCCCTAGCGGCAAAATGTAATCGGCTTTTAAATGGTCTCTTATCAACGACCGATGAACTTGTGAACGGCTGATACTCAGAATCTCATCAAAAGCGATAAATCTCATCGGGAGTTCATCTAAAATGTCTCATCGGGAATAGTTAAATCCGATGATCGGAACTCGATAAGTTTTAGAAACTGATCCAATGAAAATCCGATAGAAAGACACGATTTTTATCGAGTTTTCATGTCATTTGTCATCGGTTCGATATCTTTTTTCGGTGAAATACTCCTCATCGAAAACCGTTATTGAATACTGCTCTGAACTATATGTCCATGTTAATGCTCGAGCAAATTTCGAGGAGTCGTTGAAAAACCGAGCGAAATACAATCGATCAATGTTATTAGGGTATTGTTTAAATGCAGTAATAAGAACTAAAACATTAAAACCTCTCATAAAGTAGTTTCATGTGTAACACTTAATATCATAACGTATCATGTTCATTTCCATTCTTTATCTGAGTACAAATGACAGATATTTTCAGTTAAAACATATTACTTGCACCGCAGTAATTTATTCATATCGGCCAATATATGTATTAATACTTTTCATTTTTCGGAATAAAACCCCGCATATTTAGGGTTGTGTAAGTTCAAATAATGGCTCTCACTTAGACACTGGGTTCTCCAAAACACTCCTCTTTAATTTCGAATACTTGGTATTTTGGCAACGTTTTAAAATAGAGAAAATTTTGTTTAGACAGTCTCAGTAAACTTGGTACCTAGATCTGTTTTTTCACAGATCTCCATCCCATGGAGCAAAATCTCCATTTTTAACTTTTATAATTCAGTTAATTCAATAACACAAAACTATATCAGATATCAAACGTTATTATTTATTCCAAATACAAAAAAGAAAACGAAAGATGAATAAATGTATATTTCTGCATAAATTGTATTTCCTAACTAGCCAAAGCCCCTGGATTTAATACAAATTAAAATTTGAAAAAAAAAAGAAAAAAAAAAAAGAAAGAAATAATAATAAAGTATTAATTAAAGAAATATTTACCCGTTTATCTAATATGTAAATAACACTGATCTGCAACCAAAAAACTACATAAATTGTTTCAACTCTGTTAAATAGATTTTTACTCATAGATTTTTATCACTGAAACCGAAAAATGCAGTAAACATATTCCACTACGTCTAGTTTTTCTGCAAAATGCACAGTTTTAGTTGCGTTTTGCGTAAAATCATAAAAAGTGGTATTCTAGAAATAACCGAATATAAAAATACGTTCAATAATTTTTTCTAATTTTAAGAAATATTTATTTAAATCAAATTTTAAAAAAATATTTTTTTTCACTCCTTATACAGGGTGATCAGTTTAAAAGAGTATCAGTGGGTTTTTCTTAGAACCCTTAAATCTGACGGATGTGACAACTATTCTAACATTGAACTATGATTTTTGAACCGTGTTTAAGTTTGTGAGACAATTTCTAATACTGTTGGACTGTTACAACGTTTTTTTTTTGAGGTAAAACAAAAATGGAGGAGCACATATTTTTTTTTTTTTTTTTTTTTTTTTTTTTTAAATCCTGTAATAATTTTATTTTTGAAAAACATAATTTAATTCAATTTTTTTACATAATTATTCCTCACAGAAAATGTTGAAAATGTTCGTCACCATTTTGAATGCAAATATGAACACGTCGAAACAGGTTCATTTGACACACTTCGCAGCATTTTTTGTGTTATTGACGAGATTTCTTCAGTTATGATCTGTTTTACACTCATGTCCATAAATTAAGGATAATGCTAGCTGAAGCAAATAAAGGTTCAGAAGCAAAACAAACATGACTTATTCATAAAGTCCATTTATTAAACAAAAGATCAAGAACAAAAAAAGTGGTTTATGTAGGATAGCATTTATAAAAACTACGATTTTTGCTCCCTGAAGCAATTACAAAAAGTATCTCCCTTACAAAAACTTAACATTACATGGTTGGTATGATGGTTAATACATTGTATGTCTCTCAGATGATGAAATACAGTCCTTACAACGCCTAGGAATGCTGAGTATTAAATTATTGATCTGATCTTGGGGAAGATTACTCTACTCAGTAAGCAATGCTCTCCGAAGTTCAGATACATATGTAGGAGGTGCCTGGCGGACTACAATTCGACGGAAAAGCATGTCCTACACATGCTCTATCGGATTCTAGTCAAGTTATAATGCTGGTTATTCCATGCGGGTGATAGCTTCAGATTGTAGGCATCCATGTACAACGTTTGCACGGTGCGGACGCGCATTGTCATCCATAAACACAAATTCTGGACTCATGGCAACCCTAAACAAACGTACATGTCGTTCTCGAATGATGTCTCGATAAATTTGGCCTATCATTATCCCGATTAGAACATGCAGATCTGTTCTGTTGCCCAATATGACTCCCCCCCCAAGCGAGCACTCCTCCCCCACAGTAATGGTGTCGTTCAATGATGTTGTTTTGGTGATAGCGGGTGCCTCACGTTCTATATAACACTGCAAGCTAAACCTGGACTCGTCGGAAAACATCACACAAGCTCACTGTGCCGCTGTTCACATTGAATGTTCTCTTCTCCAAGTTAACCGCTGGCATAGTGCATTGCCGTGAGTGGAACGCATCTAACAGGCCTGCGAGCATATAGACCAATATCTCCCAAACGTCTATACACGGTTTGTCTTGAAACTGTGGCACTCGTGGCTGCAGACAGCTGACGAGACAGGTATGATGCTGTGCTTTATCTGCTTATTTTGGCAGTTACTGCCAAATACCGGTGGTCATTCGGCATTGTAACTCGGGGCCGACCAGTACTGTAACGTCGACTGGCACTTCCATCACTTTGGAATCGTTGCCAAAGCCTAGAGATGACACTTTGGGCGATTCTAAGTTCCTCCGATACTTCTATCTAAGTTCGCCCACATTCCAGTCGGCCGATAATTCTACCACTTAAAAAATTATCTGCATGCGTCTTCTGTGTCATAACCATTCGGTTGTGGCACTGAGCGACACACAGAACGCTTGTGAACAATTTTCCTTCTTTGCCCCCATTCCTTATCTACCCCCTTCTTACACTTTCGTCATTATAACATCATATCGGTGTCATCTGATGGCTTCCTGTAATTTGCATATTATTCTTAATGATGTGTATGGTATTTCTACAGGTGATTTTGCATTAAAGTTCGATTTCAGTGTGAATCTGAATTATCCTTAATTTATGGACATGAGTGTAATTCATCGATGTTTGCAGGACTTCTCTTGAAAAGCCTATGAAATGGTAATGTATAAATAATAGTGATAATGTAACTGTAATGTTGAAATGATAATGTAAAAAAAGATAATTAAATTTTGTTTTTCATAAATAAAATTATTACAGGATTAAGAAAAATTGTGCGTCTCCATTTCTGTTTTACCACACAAATAAATTTGCAACAGTCCAACAGTTTTGGATATTGTCCCCACACTTAAACAAGATTCAAACAATTACAGTTCAATGTTAGATTAGTTGCCACATCCGTCGTATTTAAAGGTAAAAAGAAAAATTATACCCTTTTAAATTGATCACTCTGTATATATATATATATATTACACATACAAAATTGAAAATAGAAGAGATGTGGCAGTCTGTAGAACGCGTGAGATAGGACGCTTGTTCGGACATGTGTCATAGAAATAAATGGTTTCACAGGCAAAAATAATGAAAACATAATGGTAAATGTATCTTGAAAAATTGTTTATTTGACTATTATAAAGAAAAAAAAAATGTATATATTTGGTTTAATGTAATTAAATTAGAGATTTGATAACCCTAAGTATTTTGCTTCAAAAAATAAAAGAAGAAAAACAGACATGATGTTCAAAAACGGAGATTATTTTTAGATTCAGGAGATTATTTCGGAGATTATTTTTAGATTTAATTTATTATTATTATTTTGCAGATATGTGTAATTATTAAGATAAAGCTAGGATAGATCGCGCAGTCGGAGTGTTTGTGTCCATAAGGGATTGGGAGGAAGAGTAGAGTGGACGAGTTGCGATTTCAGGTGGTTTTACAACATCAATATTGAAGTGCCGATGTGAATGTGCATATTGTTTGCTTCAAGAATCAAAGACAAAACACGTTTTCAAAAATAAATGCTTGAATTTTCTTAACCCTTCCTAAGATTTTCAATACAAGGGTAGTAGTACAAAATATTTTTATTTTAAGTAATTTCTCATAATTTATTAACCTAGAGTAACGGTTCGAGCAACACGTTTTTCTCTAAAAACGAATAATTATTTAATAAAAGACTGTACAATCTCTCTTACCAAAATGGGAAAGTTTGCGCATAGGAGAGATTCTGCATTGATTTTTATAAAATTCTACACTAATAGAGATTTTGAAGCTTATTGTTAGTGGCAAGACAATGAGGATGAGTTTGATGAATGTCTGGTGCTGTATTAGGAAATAACTTCGACAAGTGACTAGACTAGTTCATCTTATTCCAGACGGCGTTTCTTTTTGGAGACTGTCCCCAAAATCTGAAATTGAACATAATTCTGGAGTGGCACCATCGGGAAAAGCCCCACCTCTGGTGGGATTTACCTCTCGAATGCTAATGTTAGCCTATGGGAATGTTTATCGCAAAAAAATTAAATGTTATTGTATATCAATTTAGTTTTTCAATATTTTCAAGCATGATGCTCAAATTTTGTGCAACTGTCATCTTTTTAAATAGAAACCATTAAAACTAAATGCACGCAAAATATATCGGCCTACTTAAACTTCTTTTTAAGCACTGTAATCATCTAAATTTCAATAAAATAAAATAAAATAAATAAACGTAAAGGATTTTAACGTTGAAATGACAAGATTTCAAACCAAATGAAATTTAGGATTTGTGTTTCGAACATTTTTGAGGGAAAGATTTTGAGAAAAAATAATAAATTAGCTGATTCTGGGCTTAAAAGTGAGCGGTATTATCCATGTATCATTGCACACACAGTGTGCAATCCAACAGGCTTATTTGTTGCAGGTGGTTGCACGATAACTTCACCATTTACAACATTAGTGAAACGATCGTGGACAACGAGAGATTCGGTCAGGAAATAAACAAATAATAATAATAAAAAAGAAAATCAATCTGAAAAAGAAAATATACTAATTTTAAATTAAGTGTGTTATCTAGCAACTTAATGTTATTTTGAAATCATTATCTGGTCTTTTTCTTTTTTCTGTTTCTTCAATATTTTTTTCTTTAAATAAGTTTTCATAATTATTTTTACATTTCTTATTTTTCTAAAATTTAATTATTGAATTGAAATGTCCACTCCCATTACAAAAATATTTTTTATAGCTATCTTACAACAACGTCATTTAAGTTCAATTATGATTATTAACAATGTAATTGTAGTTATAGTTAAGCACAATCTCTCCTACCCTATAAGGAGTCCTGCCACAATCACTCCTACCCCAAAATAGCTCTCTTGGTTTTATTGCAGCTGTTGCTTTAAATTATAACATAACAATAAAATAGTAATGGAAATGTACAGAAGAAGGATTAATTCAAATTATGCATCAACAGTTTGAGAAAAAATTAATATTTGGATTTTTTATAACTTAATGTTGAATTGTGTTCAAACTTTCCTAGCTTTACCTTATAAAACACGTTTTTTTTTTTTTTGAGTACTTGTAAAAACAGCAGAAAAATCATGTGCAGTAACATAAATATTTAGTTTTATATCAAAAATTGCTTTTATATGAGTAGAATACATTTAATGCAAGTGTTAATATAGGTAGAATATAATAGCAGGAGACTTGGCGTTGGAATATTAAAACAGGAATAAACTACTACGTCAGAAACGCCAAAGAAAAATTAAAAAAAAAAAAAAAAAAAAAAAATAATTTTTCTTTGGCGTTTCTGACGTAGTAGTTTATTCCTGTTTTAATAGGTAGAATATATTTAAAATAATTTTTAAGGAAGAGGTATTTTCATTTCTCTATTTTTAACGATTTATGTATTTTAAACATCATTTAAATTTGAATTTCGAAAATAAAAATAATACATTTTAAACACAATTCATTTCATATATATCTATTTAATTGTAACTTTAAATAAGAACAAACAAATTCGCAAACTGCATTTTTATCTTGACTCTTGAAACAATAGTAAATAAATCTAAAAGGTCGTTTCCCTTTCTCGTATTTGACATGCCGATCACTAAGAAAGATTCCAGCTTTATTCAAATATATATGAGATGACACCAGAATAAATTTTGCGAAAGCTTATTCTTTAAAATCTCCGTAAGCGACATTTTGACACTGGAATACTTTCTGACTGATAGCATTTCAAACTATTTTAATATGTAAATTCTATTATAGATATTTTCACCGATTCTTTGAGGATTGTTTGATAAAATAATGCACTCAATTTTATTCTAAGTAAAATCAGAATATTTTTAAAATTCGTATTCATGAAAAATAGTTTTTTCATGTCTATTTTATATATATATATATCTGTATTTAATAGTAATTCTAAATTTAAATTCTGTAGACTGCTTTTTCAAGAAACAGGTAGCAATATACAGTTCGTTTTCTTCTTCTACTTCTTAAAAATAAATAAATACAAATTGAAATAAAAATAATACCGCCTTAAAATCCTGATTGTGTGCTTAAAATCCTGATTGTGTGGTTTGTGTCAGGTTTAAAACCGATTGCCTACACTGTTAAGAATAATCATAAATTCAGTTAGACTACACTGTAAAAAATATATCCTATTTACTGCCAGAAATTATCTGTAATTTGAGAAAATACGTTTTGACAACGTAATTTTTTCGTAAATCACGCGTATTTTCTCAAATTACAGAGAATTTCTGGCAGCAAATAGGACATATTTTTTACAGTGTATATACCTTTCTCTGTTTCTGTCTGTAATAACATAAACAAAGATTATTGAAGGTTAAACGATGCAGAGATTACGTACAGTTCGAAAGTATTAACAATCAATGCGTATCATACATGATTTTTCTTTCATTTTAAAATTTATATTTCCCTTTAAATGTTAGGTTGTTTTGAATATAAAACAAATTTTATTGGCAAGCAATGATTACTAGATGTTCGGTAAGAAAGCTGTAAAGGAAGTATAATATTATCCTTTCTTATTTGAAACGTACCATACAATTAAAAGAAAAAAAAAACAATTCTTAAATTAAATAAATACAGATTAATAATTTTTAATACATGATTATTTGAATATTAGATTTTGTACCCGTTTTTCGGAACGTTAATGGCAATAAAAAACACGACTTTTGGGCGTTTAGAAAATTTATGTTTAATTCAGTGCACAAAACATTATGCAAATTAAAAGATATATATATATATATACAATATATACTTAAAAGTATGAGTAGAAATTTACAAATTGTACTTATTAACTGTAAGAATTCATTTTCTATTTTCATCAGCATAATAAGTTTCAAGAAAGATAAATATATATATATATATATATATATATTGTAAAATACTGCGAATAATAATTAAATTCCCTTGTAATGTACAGACACAACATATAGTATATTTTTAAATATTATGATGTCTTTTATTATTATTTTCTTATTTAAGAAATTAATGTTATTACAATTACTCTCATTCAATTTTTTTTATTTCTGCTGAACTCTTCGTTTGAAATATGTAACAATACTCAGGCTTTTGCAGGAAAGTATTTTAGCGATTCTCTATTTCATTTTAAAATAATGGATGTAGTATAAAAAGTTGCTTTCAGATATTAATTAAATTTAAGTTTCAAGGGTATAATTTTATTGATTATATTATTTATATTAAAAAAAAAATGTGTTCTTATTAGAACTGTGGAAATTATTGTCGTTCATTATATAACAATGCACATAATTAGCATTACACAAGTATACTTCTACAAATAAAATATATAAATAAAATATAGTACGTAAATATTTGTATTTGGATTCAACCGGGAAAAAACGGAATTCAGTGCGTATTTAGTTTCAAAATAAATGTGCTTTAAAAATATTATTTAGTTGCAATAATATTTAGTTGCTCCCATAAAGTAATTGGCATTCTACTTTATGGGAGTTGGCACCTTTAACGCACCACTAAAGCAGGTTTCATATAAAAGCTTGCACTTCTGATTAATCTTTATAAATTATTTAAAAATTTAACTATATCAGGTTTTTTGAATAAAATATACATTCAGGCAGCATTTCTTATGGTTTTGATATGCTTTAAAGATTTATTATCATTAAATCTGAGTTTACATTTTTTCCTAAATTCATGATCTTTAAAAAGCTAAAAATTCTACATGTATTTAAGAAAAGACAATAAAATTTGGGATGTTTAATAGAACCGGCTTAAAAGAATTAAGGATGAGTTTTGAAATTTAATAATTAGTTTTTGTGGAAAAAAAAAATAAAATAAAAAGTGCCTGTCTATGTAAAAGTATTGAGGATTAAAAAAAAAAAAAAAAAAAAAAAAAAAAGATTTTTGTTATCTTTTTCTTTTTTTTTTCTTTTAAAGATATTGCAAAACCCGTCAATTTAAACACTTTGAATATCACGAATGTTTGAAAAAATGCAAAATGAGAAAACGCAATTTAAAGATTTCAAATCTCTAAGAAAAATATGTATAATATCATAATAAATGTTCCTTGAATATGCATTTTGCTTAACAAACCTAATATAGTTTAATTTATAAATGCTAAATGAAAATATAAGCTTTTATATGAAACCTACTTCAGCAATGCCGTTAAAGGTGCCAAATCCTTTTGAAATACATATAACTTTTATAGAAAAAAATTACTTTTCATATTTTTTTTCTTTTTACAGATAACTCTGAAACGTTTTTATTCATTTACAATAGAAAAAAAATGATATAATATAAGCTTTTAAATATAAAATTTGAAAGTATTTAAACAGTTTTTATGAAAATATTGCACTATGCACTATGCATTTTTTGCTTGTAAAAAAAATTATGTGGATTTATTTTTTGGGTAACATTGTATTTTTCAACTCTACTTCCATCTACTTTTCACAAAAATAAGCAATTTCTTTGGTACCAGACATGGCAAACCAAACAAATTTTCTTAGCATAATTTTGTCTGCCGCCCCACGGATTATTACTTTTGTTTTCAACTTTAGTTTCGGCAGTGTGGTCACTTACGGAATTGTTACTTACAATTTCAGAATTTAATTTCAGTTTCTTTTGTTCTAAAAAATGCATAAATTAATTTTTCCTCATATTCTATTACCGAATCACATTCTTTTTCTATTTCAGACTCATTACCATTAAAGAAATTTAATATTTTACCGTTAATAATTTTTAAATCAGATTGTTTAGAATTTAACAAAAAAATATTTTCCCCAATTATATTTTTATCCCAGGTTTCATTTTTTATTTCCGATTCCAAAATATTTATTTATTTTGAAACAGACTGTCACATAGGTTTCCTCGTGGATTTAAGTTTCACTAAATCATCATCCTATTAACAATAAATAACAAATCTAATAATAAGTCAGATCTAATAATAATAATAATAATCTAATAATAATAATAATAATAATAATAATAATCTAATCCAGAAAGTCATTTTTGGAAATCCATCGTAAATAATTTCTGACCGAGGCACTGCATTTACCTCTAAAGAGTTTACAGATTATTGCTCGAATAAAGGCATTAAACATCACCTGATTAGCACTGGTTTGCCAAGTGCCAATGGCCAGGTTGAAAGGTTCAATCAAAATACCATATGAGTTCTCTCAAAATTATCCTTAAAATATCTAGCCGAATGGTACAAATATACTAATGAAATGTAGTGAAAAATAAATTAAAAATATCAAAGAAGCATCGACATGACACCTTTTGAACTGCTGTTCGGTACTAAAATGGATGTCGAAGAAAATGATAAAAGGAAGGAGATACACGAGTTCGAATTCCAAGCTAATTTCGAGGCCCCAAAGAGAAGATTTGCAAACATGCAAAAAGACAAATTTTCAAAGTTCACGAAGAGATAGAAAAAAAGTTTAATTTACGAAAGAAACAACCAGAATCCTACAAAGTTGGCGACTTAGTCGCTATCAAGAAAACACAGTTTGGTCTATATTTTATATTAAAGTCAATGTTTTTCGGTCCTTATAAGATTTTGAAAATAAAAGGGGGGAATACATACGATGTGACGAAGAGAAGATATCATGAATGCCCCCTCTGTACTTCTACACAGGCTGAGTTTATTAAAAAATTAATAGCAACCAAAGAATAACTGACATAAAAAACAAAATCTGATTTTAATACCATAAAACTGTTTTTACTACTGTAAATATATTTGTTAACGTTTTATGTTGCTTTTGTGTTTTGTTTTTCTTTTTGCATTTTTCAGTATTGCCGCCTGGAGGGTCAGTCGATGAACGTTAGCCGAAGTTTTCGTGGATGCACAGCATTGTTTTCTTCCTTTATCTCTGTGGAGTGCGATGAGGGTGACTGATGCCGCAACGATAACGAGAGAAAAACTTCAGCTTTTCTCTTCCCACAGTGCGCGGGGAGCCCTTTCAAAGGTAGCTGCTTTGCAGGACTAAGTTGCGGTGGAGACAGAGTTAGATGTTCTGTGTTGACACATCTCGGTCCCTAATCAGTTGTTGACGAGCGATAGCAAGACCTGTTGCCACAGTAAAAAAAAAGTTCTTCTCTTTTAGACGAAGAGAATGAGACGAATGCTCTCGAACTGATGCAATGTTATTGAAAGCTCTTCACATTGTGTTGTCTGCTGTAAGCTTGCTTGAACTGGTTGTCTGTTTATATTTAAACGCCTTGAAATTATCTCGTTTTTGAACTATATCATATAATACTGGAAATATATCCCTGTACATAGTTTACCAGAATTCATTAAACCACGTTTACAGTTGAACTTATTAGTTGTCCACGCTCATTTATGGCCCTATCGTACATTAATGTAAAAATCTAAATTTTAAATTATAAAGGTAAATAAATTTATTTGAGGTAGGTGTGCAAAATGTGGCCAGTGTTCCTAAAGTTGCCCACCCCCTAAATTAGGATTAATTTAATTTTTATGAAAAAATGATAGTACTTAATTGTAAATCATGTATCTCCACGCTATGTGACCGAATTTGAAGAGATTATCTTGATCAATCTCCCCTATATCAATGATTTCATTTTAGAGGAATAGTCGTTCGCATTTCCTGGCAAGAAGATAATTTAATTTATATAAGTTTAAATTTATAGAACATTGAGTTACGATATGTTTTCTGAAACCTTATTTCTTTTTATTTGAACGGATTAACTTCATTTCTAATAAATTTATTAGATTAATAGTTTAATGCCGCGGAAATAATGACCATATACACGTTCTCAAGCTGGCTGTGATGTCGGGGTAACTTGAGAAATAAATATACAAATTAATGTAGTAAGGATAACATTCAAAATTTCTGTTTATATATCTGAATAACTTATTACCATTTATTCTTCATCAATTACCATGCTACTGAGAACACCACAGATGTTCTGAAAAAAGACAGTAATTTTCCAGAAGGAAAGTCTTGAACTTGAACTACTTTGCCCAAAAAGTGGTTGAAAGTCTTTTTGCGTCAAAAGATAAGGCGAATAAAAGAAGAAGAAAAAAAAACCTCGAAAGTTAACCAAAGAAACAAAGAATCATCAAAACATAATAGTAATCAACGTAAGAAGAAAATCAAAAATCAATTCAGTACACCGTTAAAAGGAACTCTTAAAAGCACTAATACTGCAAGGACAGGAACCAATGGTTGCCAGACAAAACCAAGCTGTTTTTGCCTTTTATGCAAGAAGATCAAAATAATGGATATGTAGTTTTGTAATCAATGCTTGCAACATGTGAATGAAGAGTATCTGAAGCTTACTAACAAAAAGTGAAAAAAGTGAAAACAAGAATGAAAATTTCATCTACACTTTCTGCATGGAATCCGATTATAAAAGTATTATTTGACAATGATTTTTTTTTTCACCTCTCTTAATTTCCCTAAAATCAAATACGTTTCGAAGTAAAAATAGTTAGCCGTATTGTTTTTTTTTTTTTTTTTTTTTTTTTTTTTTTTCATGTTTGAAAAGTGCATTCAATATACACTGATGGAAAAAAAATCCCAACACCACGAAGGAGCTGTGCTAGGCGTGTTTATACATCTGAAAGATGACGTCGATTCAAATTTCGAGCTACGCGCATAAGTGTGGCGCTAGTTGCGACACTATGAACATGCAAATGAGGTTTGCTTTAAATAACCGCTGTAAGGTTCGTGATCGTTATTTACAGTTGAGATTTGACGTAGTGGGTTAATGTTAGTCAAGGATGCCTCTAAGAAGACGAAGAAGCCATTATCAACAGCTCACTGAGTTTGAACGAGGTCGTGTAGTAGGGCTACGAGAAGGTGGGTTTTCTTTCTGCGATATTGCAGAAAGACTTGGCAGGAATGTATCCACTCTGCATGAGTGTTGACAGCAGTGGTCAAGGGAAGGTACTGCCTCAAGAAGACCGGGTTCCGACACTATTGAGAGGGAAGACCGCCGTGTTCGGCGTATGGCTGTGGCTAATCGTACTGCGTCTGCAGCTGAAATTCGAGCAGCAGTTGGCACCACAGTGACACAACGAACTGTTACAAATCGGTTACTTCAAGGACAGCTCCGAGCCAGACGCCCTGTAGCGTGCATTCCACTGACTCCAAACCACTGCCGTTTGCGACGTGAGTGGTGTCAAGCTAGAGCTCATTGGAGGACGGAGTGGAGATCTGTTGTGTTTTCTGGTGAAAGCCAGTTCTGCCTTGGTCGCAGTGATAGCCGTGTGTTGGTTAGAAGGAGACCAGGTGAACGCCTGCTAGCGACCTGTCTGCGGCCTAGACACACAGGGCCTACTCCTGGAGTTACGGTTTGGGGAGCAATTTCGTATGACAGCAGGAGCACTCTCGTGGTTATCCCACGCACCCTGACTGCAAATTTGTACGTCAGTCTAGTGATACAACCTGTTGTGCTGCCATTCATGAACAGCATTCAACGGGGTGTTTTCCAACAGGATAATGTTCGCCCTCATACCGCTGTTGTAACCCAACATGCTCTACAGAGTGTCGACATGCTGCCTTGGCCTGCTAGATCACCAGATCTTTCTCCAATCGAGCGCGTATGGGACATCATTGGACGACAACTCCAGCGTCATCCACAACCAGCATTAACCGTCCCTGCGTTGACCGCCCAAGTGCAACAGGCATGGAACTCCATCCCACAAACTGATATCCGACACCTGTACGACATAATGCATGCACGTTTGCATGCTTGCATTCAAAATTCTGGTGGTTACACCGGTTACTAATGTACCAACATTTCACATTTGAAATGGCTCTTCTCGCCAATGGCTCTACCTGTGATCTTGAAACATTAATCAATTAAATATGTTACCTAGACAAATGTATTGCTGAAATTTCATTACTGTACAATAATTTTTTCTTGGTGTTGAGATTTTTTTTTTCCATCAGTGTATATCGGCAACCTTTGGAAAATGCGTCACATGTAGTCCACAAGCTACAGTTTTTAAATTATGTTATAAAATTAACCCTATTACATTTTACAAAGAAAGTTTTACTTGATATGTGTAAGAGATAAGTGTGGCATTGCACAAAAAAAAAAAAAAAAAAGAAAAAAGAAAAAAGAAAAAAGAAAAAAGAAAGAAAGAATGAAGGAAAGAAAATTTTACTTTATCTGCGCTTTTTGCATGGAATCCGATTAAAAGGTATTATTTGATAAATGGTTGTTGAGATTTTTTCCACTTGTAATATCCTTGAAATTAAATACGTCTGGAAATAAATATAGTTTGCTGTTCTCTTTTTTCCCCCTATTTCAAAAGTGCTTTTAATATATGGGTCAACTTTGGAACACTATGCTCCAAAGGTGACCCACAATCTACAATTTTGAAATTGCGTTATAAAAATAATTATATTACGTTTTATAAATGCAATTATGCTTGATATGTATAAGAAATAAATGTAGCCTTTCAAAAGAAAAAGAAATCAGCAACATACACTTAACCAGAAAATTATAATAAATTCTCAAATCTTAACTATGACTACCCTTAGCTCAACTTCCTTGGTACTTTTCCGTTTTAAGATTACCAGTTGCCGATTTAGCGGGCTTTTATCACGAATGTCTCCATAAACCGCCAAACATTTTGCTAACTAATAAATCGCCTATAAAGTTTATAATAAATAATCTTAGAGTGAAAATTGTGTAACTGTGTAATAAACATTTTAATAAATAATAATAATAATAATAATAAAATCGATAAATTGTTCATATAAATTATGCGAGAAAGATAAATTTGAAATAGCTCGTGTCGTTGGGTCTCGCTTTGTGAATTAATCGCCAAATGCACTTAACAGAGTAAAAATATTTAAACGAAAAAATATCATTTATGTAAATATTCATTGTGGTTTAAATAGATAATATAAACCTAATAATTAAAAAAAAAAAAAAAAAAAAAGGAAAAAAAGAAAAAGTACAATTTACTTTTTATTATGTGCAAAAACAATATATATTTATCTATCTATCTATAATAATAAAAGAAAAGGTTTATCTGTCTGTCTGTCTGTCTGTCCGTCCGTCTGTCTGTCTGACTGTCTGTTCTTTTATACGTTCAACCCCTATTGAACGCAGAAGTACAAAAATTGACATACGGATGCTCAGGAGCCTTCCCGAGGGGCACCTGACAACAGAATTTAAAAATTTTAATTAGTTGAATTATTTTAATTAGTTGTGGATTAATTAAAATGTCCACTCATGCCTAATCTAAAAGCGATCTCAATGACTGAGAATTCACCGTCATTGCATAAAAAAAAGATATTTTAACGGAGTTAAAAGCAGAAAAAGTGGAAAATAAATTAGAAATATTTGTCCGATCGTTACGATTTCGATACCAAATGAAAGTGGCATTTTTTAAAAATCTAAGTGTGCAAGCAACTTATCAGTACAACAATTAGATTTTTTAAAATTAACTAAAGTATGAATTTTTTGTGAGAACATCATTTCAAATGCCAGACGACCGTCTGCCATGAAAAAAGAAATGATTGTAACCGATGAAGATGTCGCGTGTTTTATAGTGGGAGGAGGGAAAGGGGGGGTGAATTGCAATTTTCAAATTTTTTCAAATTTTCATTCACGTTGCATTTAAATTAATATTCGGCCTAGACAGCGTATTATAAAGCTACTGTTCAATTTTCATGAAAATATGTGGATAAACAAAAAAATTAGATTAAATTTTGTTTTATATTTTCAGTATTTTAAATTGAGATATGCCGTTAAAATTTCGTAATATTTGGTTTTAACGCCCGATAATTCGATTCTGAATATTTTTGAAAGTGTAGAATTATTAGGAAAGGCTTGAGGGGGAGGGGGGAGGCGAAGGGGAAAAAAGAGTTACAGCGTTTGTAATTGGTATTATTAGGTTTTAAGGAAAGATAAATCAATTGTGGATATTTTCATGTGTAAAAGTATTAGAAGGGAAGGAAAGGGGGGGGGGAGGGACAAAAACGTAGAAAAGGAACGGTTGTTTCGGAGATAACGACGGAAAACCCAGAACGCCTTTATTCTTTTATATTTTGCAGAGTTTCGAATTCTGATACTCCTTTCACATTTCATAATATGAATTTTTAACAGTATTTAGCCCGGAATTACGCAAGTTTCGGAGAAAACCATGAAAAAGTCAGACATAAATCGTTTTATAATAGTGTTTATATCATTTTTGTATCTCAGCTTCTAATTAGCATAATTTGAAAAGTAATATGTCATTTTGAACATTATTTGAATTGAATTTTAAGAGTAGACGCCACAAATTTCTGTCACCTCCCATTAACAGACTACCGTAAGTAATGGAATTCGAGATTTCACGTGATTTACACGTTTTAAGGTGTCCTGATTAGGTTTTCTTTTGTATCTCAGCTACTAATTAAAATAATTTTATAAGTAATACATTATTTGAAAGCTGTGTTAATTTGGAATTGAACAGTATATTTCAGAATTTTCCACCGCTAGATGGCGCTGTAATATTTTTAAATTTCAATATTTCGAATTCTGAATATGATTAAATTATTTTTAATGCATCATTCGAAAGATATTTTAAAGTACTTTTATATTATCGAAAGTGGAATTCGAGATTTCACCAGATTTACACGTTTTAAGATGTCCTGATTAGGTTTTCTTTTATATCTCAGCTACTAATGAAAATAATTTCATAAGCAATACATTATGAGAAAGCTTTGTTGATTTGGAATTGAACAGTAGATTACAGAAATTTCTACCGCCAGATGGCGCTGCAGTACTTTAAAATTTCAATATTTCGAATTCTAAATATGATTAAATTATTTTTAATACAACATTCGAAAGATATTTTAACGTACTTTTATATTATCGAATAACCTACATTAAATTTATCCAATAGAGGGCGCAAATCGCAATTATTCGAAATTTCACCTGATTTATATGTTTTAAGGTGTCCTAAAAGGGGGGGGCAAAAAATTAGAAAGACAGTTCAAAATTGGTATATATAGGTTTTGGGTATCTACGAATCGAATGAGGATATTTTCGAAACTGTAAAATTAAGGAGGGACAGGAAGGGTGGTGAAGGAATACGCGCGTGCAGCGAGCGTATATATGAATTCGCACGCACTGCGCGCGCACGGGTCTACGCTGACGAAGGCAGAGGGGACCCGGTGTGAGTTTTTACCCCATCAGAAATGATTTTTTTTTTAATTCCTTTTTTTAAGAATAAAAGTTTATGAGTAAAAACATGGAATTTTGAGATATCATAAGGGTGGTGAAGGAATACGCGCGCGCAGCGCTCATATATATGCATTCGTGCGTGCGCATCGTGCACGGGTCTACGCTGCCGCAGGCAGTGGGGACCCGGTGCGACATTTTTCCCGATCAGAGGTTTTTTTTTTTTTTTTTTTTTTTTTTTCACATGATAAAAATTAATGCAATTTTGAGAATTCATTAATTATAATGATTCATTTAAAAATAGTGACCAGCGAAGCGGGCGTAGCCTGCTAGTCTATAATAATAAAAGAAGATGTCTGTATGTCTGTCTCTCTGTCTGTCTGTCTGTGCATCTATACGTTCAGCCCCTACTGAACGCAGAAGTAAAAAATTTGGCATGAGGGTACTCAGAAGCCTTCCCGAGGGGCTCCTAAAAACAGAATTTAGAAATTTTAATTAGATCCGGAGATATTAATTAAAGCGTCGACTAATGTCTAATTAAAAAGCGAGCTGATCGCATTTTCCACCCTCCAAGTAGAATTCAGCGCATTCCTCGAAAGAAGAAACACGGAGAGAAAATTTCGCGCGTTTTTGTAAAGCCATCCCAGCTTAGTGGTTGCAGATAGTGAAAATACACCTGTACCACGAGAAAGAGCATTTATTACCGATTCTTACGGTAAAAATTTTTTTTTGAAAAATACGGATTTTTTATATTTTTAAAAAAAGTTTTAAAAAGGGTCCAAAATTTCTCTTTTTCTCGATCGTCTTTTTTGAATTGCCCTGTACGACAGAGTAACTGTTCCATTTCTGAACAATTGGTATATTTGGAAAGCTCATTTAATCCTCTTTCGAACAATATAAACGTTTTAACAAAATACGGATTAGCGATCCATACTTTTAGATTTTACGAAACATCGATTTTTCACAAAACATTTTATAACTCAAAATCTTTTAGAGATAAATCATTTCTATTTTTTTTTTTTTTTTTTTTTTTTTTTTTATATATATACATTTTGGTTAGACAATTCACATCTCAAAAGATTGAAAGATCTTTTTCAAAAACTAAATGAGTTATAATTTTTTTTTTTTAATTTTATGCATAAAACCATTGCATACCGCGAATTCTAATTATGATTATATTATTTTTAATGCATCATTTCATCATCGAAAGATATTTTAAAGTACAATTATATTATCGAAAGTTAAATTCGAGATTTCACCTGATTTACACGTTTGAGGTGTCCTGAATCGGTTTTCTTTTGTATCTCAGCTACTAATTAAAATAATTTCATAAGTAATACATCATTTGAAAGCTTTCTGGATTTGGAATTGAACAGTAGATATCAAACATTTCTACCGCCAGATGGCGCTGTAATATTTTAAAATTTCCAAATATCAAATTCTAATTATGATTAAATTATTTTTAATGCATCATTCGAAAGATATTTTAAAGTTCTTTTATATTATCGAAAGTGGAATTCGAGATTTTAGCCGATTTACACGCTTTAAGGTCCTGGTTAGGTTTTTTTTTTTTTTTTTTTTTTTTTTTTTTCATCTCAGCTACTAATTAAAATATTTTCATAAGTAATACATCATTTGAAAGGTTTGTTGATTTAGAATTGAACAGTAGATTACAGAAATTTCTATCGCCAGATTGGTGCTGTACTATTTTAAATTTTCCATATTTTAAATTCTAATAAGCCAGGAAGGTGTTGAATGTTATAAAACGAGGATAAGGCGCCGCAGACACCACCGAGCGGGACTTTTCTAAAGTCAGAAATTAGAAGGATCATAACATGGTGAGCGAACAGGCTGTTTCAGATATTAAAACTGGAAGAGAACGCCGCAGGCGCTACAGAGCGGGAATTTACTGCGATTAAATTTTTCAATAAAGCTATATTCACTATATGTCAGTAAGCCACTATATGGTTTTATTGACCATATATGACCACTATATGGTCTATACATGGTCTATATATGGTCTATATATGACCACTATATGGTTTTACAACAGTAAGACCTGAAACGGGAAAAAGGCGCCGCATTCGCCACCGAGCTGGAGTTTCATAAAGTCGGATTTTTCAAGGATCGCGAACCAGCTGGTCGCCGAAGGCGGCTAGTATATAATAAAAAAAGACCAAAATTAAGAATATATCAACAAATATTTTTCTTTTTTATTAGTCATACGAACAAAAAATAATATTTAGTATGAAACAATTAAGTAAAATAAATATCAAAGAATTAAAAAAATTATAACTTCAGTGGTTAAAGAGATAATTGTATGTTTTTCCGTCTAATTTTCTTTTTCATTTTTCTCTAATATAGAAAAGCGACACAAAATAAAACTCGTATAATTATTTTTTAATTTCCGTAGTCTTTCATTGAATCAATATAATTTGAAAGAAAAAGTATTATACACATGTACTCAATTATAAATGAGGTTTGCTTAATCTTAATTAACGGAAATCATTATCTAATTAACTAATTACTATGCTATGGTTAAATGCGAAAGTTAATTAAAGAATATCATATAATTACACCATTTTGTATTCTTAGATTATCGAAAAGAGACAATGACAAGAGATTTTAATCTAGAAATTGATTAATATGACCTCCCTCCCCCCCTCCCAAGTGACATTAAGAATTCTATAGATGATGTTTACCAATAAATATTTTATCAATATTTCATTTCATCAAAAATTTTCCTTTTTTCTGAATAAAATCATTATTTATAATGAAGAATGGGCATGTTACTGTCTTTAGAATATGTAAACAAGAAATTGGTCACAATATAATCTTCGAAAAAAAGAAATATTTGTTCGAGAAATCAATAAATAAATAAATAAAATAAATAATAATTTGTCATACTTATAAAAATTGAGTATTAGACAAGATTTTTGTTTTTGTAACTTTCTAAATTGCTTTGCATTTATTTCAAATCCATACACACACACACACACAAAAAAAAAAAAAAGTACAAACTAAAACTAATTATGAAAGATTTTATAAACTAACAAAATTACAAAATTGTTCATAAGTTCATTATGTCATTTTTCAAAAAAACTAAGAAGTAATTTTTATTGATATATACTAAAAATACTATTACCTCTTAGTTTACGCGAAATGATTAGTCATGTACATGGATGAGATTAATAAACAATTTATAGAATTTTTCTTTCTTGATTTTTTTTCTTTCTTTTTTTTTTCCTTACGGTTTTATTTTGAAATGCATCAGTATTATGTTTCCTAATACCGCATTTTCAGATTTCTTTAGAACAAAAAAATCTATAAGGTAATATTCACTTTCGAAGAATTTTTGGAATATGTCCCTTGAAAAGAGGTGTTTATTATTATTATTATTATTATTAAAATACTTTAGTAAAAAATATACTTGCTTGCATTAAGATACATATGTGTGAAATATCATTCATGGACATTTACATCTTAACAGAAATTTATATGAAATCTGTGCTAAGTTCTATGAAATAAAAAAACAAATACAATTTTCAACAAAATCCATATGTGTAAATAAAATACGATATCTGAGAATGTATGTAGCCTAACTTAGATTTTTTTGCTGTGACTATCACAAAACTTTTTTACTGTACCTCACTTTTGTTTCTGTTATTTTTGTTATAACATCATTTTTATATAAATTGTGGCAGTTGAATGATACAGAGAACAGGAGTTGCAATATGGAACAAATTACGTTTCCCTAATTTTATATACAAATTGTTATAATAATGTTCATAAACTGAATGAAAGAAAAACATGATATTTGAATACTTTCGTCAACTTTCGAAATTAATCTCTTTCCCGCAACTGGGTTCTCGTAAGCCATAGAAGTAAATTTTCGGTTCGTATACGAATCACTAAATTGATTGAAAAGCGACGTGGTAAAAATGTTAATAGCCGGAAAATTTAAATTTCTCGTAAGAATTCACTTACTCTAAATTACATTAGTTTAGTTTCTTTTGTATTAAGTTTCTGATGTATTTGTCACGTCTTACTTTTTTGTAATTGATGTGACATATGCAAACAAATGCAATTTTAACCGACAGATTCTGAGAAATATTCACATCTAGCGTGAAATGTGCCAAAATACAACTATCTCAGGTTTGAATAATATAGTATTATATATTATGTTTAGGGCCAACACGACCATGAAACGTCAAGTATGAATAACAGTTGTTGAAATATCGTTTAAAGTTATGTATAACATTAATGTGAAATCTATCGAGTGACATGGCAAGAATTAAGTCATTGTGTTTTTACTTTCCGAACACTATAGTGAGGATTGTAATCATGTCAAAAATCCGAATTTGAGATTTTGATGTGTCTATATGTTTTGAGGTCCCCTGAGTCCGTTTCACTATTTTTACGATGATGTATGTATGTGTGTGTGTATGTATGCGTGTATGTGTGTATGTATGTATGTATGTATTAGTGTGTGTATGACTGTGAGTGAACACGCTAGCGTCTAACACTTTGTTCGAATAAGCTGAAAGTTGGTACGTATATTGTAAGACGCCATATTACAAACCCTATTGATTTTGGTGAATCTAGCACTTCTAGTTTTTTTACAGGGACACCAGGAATAATTCTTTATCATTATGGTCTATGGGGCCAAATATTTAAAAGTGCGACAGCGTCTAAGCGCTTCATTAATCTGAGCAAAAAATTTGTACACATGTTATAAGTCACAGTTGCACGAAATGTATAGATTTTGGTGAATTTAGCCCTTACAGTTTTTTACAGGGACACAAAGAAAAAATATTTATCATTATGGCCTATGGGACCAAATTTTTAAAAGTGCGATAGCGTCTAAACGCCTTATTCAATTGAGCTGAAAATTTATATGAATATTATAAATCCCTGTTACACTAACTGTAAGCATTTTGGTGAATCTAGCATTTATATGTTTTTACAGGGACACAACAAAATATTCTTTATCATTATGATCTCTATGGGCTCAAAGTTCAGTAGCGTTAAATAAAACATCGTGTCATAAATGGAGAAAAATCCTTAAACACTCAATTATCGTTTTTTCTCTTTTGTTTTTTTAACATTTCCCCTTTGTTAACTTTATCTACAAAACTGTTAATTACTCAGTGTTCGTAAAGTCGAGTGGAGTCACTCCAGATTTTTTTTTTAAAGAAGCATCTTACATATCATGTTTGATACTATTGCATAATTTAAAAGTTGAGGCAAAGCTAACAAGTACGCCTGAAAAAATACGGATAAATAACGCCACTTATCATACGATATTTACTTAAAGGAACCATCGTAGTTTTTGTTCAATTTCAATCTTATATAAAGGTTGTGGTGAATTTATGCTATACAGAAGTTGAAATACGGCCTTCACGCAAATGGGAGAAAAATACAATATATGCTGGGGGGAAAAAAAAGTTTTATTAACAAGATAGTAGTCGCTAGTTAGTCGATTCGTCGCCCATCCCTTCAGTGTTGCCAGATTTTTATTCAATACCCACCAAAAATTTTTAGAAGTGGCATTTGACATACATAAAAGGTGAACCGTCTCGAATAACTGTCGATTATTTATATCAAATGCCACTTCTAAAAATTTTTGGTGGATATTGTATAATAAAATCTTTTTGTAAAAAAATAGAACCGACTCCAAAAAGGAACTACTATTCAAACAACTAAAAATGAAAGAAATTCGGCAGAAAATGGAACTGTAGATTGCGCCTAAAAGTATAAAATAATTTCCTTCGCCAAACAACCTATAACACTACAATTAATCATAACTTTTGAAGTCGGCGCAAAATTAAATAAAATTTAATTAGTTTTTAAAGGTTTGTCTTTAGATCGGTAGCAACAAATGCTGTTGTCTCGAATAATCCATTTTCATGTTTCCTTTATTATTTTATCACTGTGTACAATTAGTCCATTAGTAACATTCACATAGAAAAGTGAATATTCTTCCCTTTGCGGTATTTATGTTTCTACGAAGTTAGATCATCCTTGATGGCTTTTGATTTTGGCGATAAAAACGTAAGGCAAAAATATACACGCAAGATGTATATTTTCATAATATATATTGTACGATGCGTTGTTTCATATTCTTGATTACTCTCTTGATATACCTTATTAAAATAATCATGATATCCCAAAGAAATTAAATATTTTTGCCAGATAATTTTGCGGTTTTTCGTTCACCAAGAACGTCAGATACCAGCATCTTCGCCAACTTTTGCTGCTTACGAAATCTTATTTGTTTTCTTGAATCAAAGTAGTTTTTGGCTGCGTTTTGCAGGTAACAATGGGAGACGTGTATTTTGAATAGGATTTGATTTTTTATTGAATAAAGGTATCAATTTTTATTTAATTTTGCGCCGACTTCAAAAGTTATGATTAATTGTAGTGTTATAGGTTGTTTGGCGAAGGAAATTATTTTATACTTTTAGGCGCAATCTACAGTTCCATTTTCTGCCGAATTTCTTTCATTTTTAGTTGTTTGAATAGTAGTTCCTTTTTGGAGTCGGTTCTATTTTTTTACAAAAAGATTTTATTTTTCTCTTTTCAGTGAAAACTTATTTATATAGCAGAGCATCAGAAGTCGTTCGACGGAAGATTCACAAATCACGACTTCCAAGAAAAGTGGCATTACTCAAAAAATGGTTTATGTCACTGAAAAATACATTAAATGCACCCAATGTGAAAAAAAAAGGTTACATCTCCATCTAGAAAGTTATCCACTCGAGAGAGAGTTGTGCCTGTTTTATTCTAGTCAAGTTATTTTTAAGTTGATTTTTTCCAAATGCTGTATTTTTAAATTGTGTGACTTTTCTTGCCTTTATCGGATATGACCAAAAAGCTATCTATTGAACGAAGATACGTTAAATTAAAAAGTCTTTAGAAATGTAAAGAAAGGATACGCTGTATTCGTAACCGAAAATTCTGTTAGGCATATATATTGAACTTTACAGTGAATACGTGTCGGTTTAAAAAGCCTATGCGTTAATCGATGTGACCGCTTACAATAACCATCCTTTAATTTTACATACCATAAATGTCACCCGCTACGCTACAACATATGCAATGTTTTTCAAGTGTGCACAAAATAGGAAATTGTGAACAAACAAATGCACGTTTTAAGCGTTCTGTTTTTAGCATTAATGTCTAAACTATCTTTACGTACTACATCGATGATGCTCTGCAATTTTATAATTCACTTTTTTCCCCTGTCTTGAAACGTTTCCGAGATAAGATCGCCAACTCCACTCTTTTCCACCAGGTGGCGCTTTAGGCGGTTGAATCGCGTAGCACATGTCCACTTTACTCTACCTACATACCACTTTTATGACTATAGCTGCAGCTCTTCAGCAGTTAAAAGAGTCGGGACTGACTTTTTTGGGCACCCTGTATTTTCTTTTGATCGTAAAGATCTTACAATGGGACCTATTTCAGACCAACACCTTTACAATAAAATAAAAAGTATCAAAATCGAATCATCCGTTTAGAAGTTATGAACTAACAAACAAAAAAAAAAAAAAAGAAAACATACGCTTTGAATTGAGAACCTCTTCCCTTTTGAAGTCGGTTAATTAGAGCATTTCTTGCGAAGTTATAAGTTTACAAACACCAACAACAGCACATAGCAAGAATTAAGAACACCATCCTTTCTGAAGTTGGTTGAAAACGACTTTGCGCTAATCGTTGTGACCTTTTACAGTAACAGTACTTTGAACCACAGAGTATACGTGTCATCCGCTACGCTGTAAAGCGTGAAACGTAGTTCAAGTGTGCACAGTGTAGGAAATTGCGAACAAACAACTGCACGTTTTAAGCGTTCTATTTTTAGCAATAATGTCTAAAAACTGTCTTTTCGTAGTAAATCGATGATACTCTACAACTTCGTAATTAACTTTTCTCCCATCTTGAACCGTTTTTGAGATAGGAGCACTAATGCTGCTGTTTTTCACCAGATGGCGCTTTATTTTCTTTAGACTGTAAAGATGTTATAATGGGACCTACTTCAGACCAAGATCTCTACAACAAAGCAAAAGTATCAAGTAACCGTATTTTGAACTATATAGCGTATGTCTCACCAGCTACGCTACAACGTGAGCAAAGTAGCTCAAGTGTGTATAGTGTAAGAAATTGCGGACAAAAAAAGGCACGTTTTTAGCCTTGTACTTTTAGCATCAATGTCAAAACTATCTTTTCGTACTAAATCGATGATGCTCTGCAATTTTATAATTCACTTTTTTCCCCTGTCTTGAATTGTTTCCAAGATGGAAACGATAGCATAAATGTTTAAACTATCTTTTTGTACTAAATCGATGATAATCTTCAACTTTCTAATTCACTTTTTTTCTCTAGAACCGTTTCGAGATAGGAACACTAACTCCACTATTTTCCACCAGGTGGCGCAGCAAGCGGTTTAACCTTGTACTGCAGGGCCAATTTACTATACTCACATACCATTTTTATCACTATAGCTGCAGCCGTTTAGCAGTTAAGAGAGTTGGAACTGATCTTTTTGGGCACCCTGTATTTTCTTTAGATCGTAAAGATATTACAATGGGACCTATTGCAGACCAAGATCTTTTCAACAAAACAAAAAGTATCAAAATCGGAGCATCCGTTCAGAAGTTATGAGCTAACAAACATAAAAAAAACATACGGTTTGAATTGAGAACCTTCCTTCTTTTTTTGAAGTCGGTTAAAAAAGTCTGGCAACACTGAAGGAATCGGTGGCGAATCGACCAACTAACGACTACTAACGGGTAAAATAATAATAATAATAATAATAATTAATTTGGTGACAGATTTTTAAATTTACTTTTTCATTTTAACAAAACAAAACAAAAAAATAAAAAATTTTCCTTTAACTAAATAGACTTCTTTCTATTTACCAAATGGATATTGTTAAAAGAAGAGTAGAGGAAAAGTGGGTGACGTGGAATAGTTGATTAAAATGGAATACAGTTATACCTTACATGTACGGTGCTGCAACTTACCGTAAGCATATCAAATATCTTCACTGGGTCTCAAATATGAACGGTGCTTTACCTTGTATGAATGATCAGAGCAGTTTAGTTTTTGTGCCATACAACTTCTTTTGTTTAGACACTTTTGGAGTTAAGTATTGTGAATTCTGCAATCTATTTATGAAGAAAAAAATGAGTGAAAACCTACTGCTATTTCTGGAAGGGAAGTTGAGTTAGTTAGTAGTCTGATTCCATGAACTTATTTCTAACAACAGGTTGTTGAGGTTAATTTATTCTCCGAAATGATAATTCAGGTAATATGGAATACCAACTATTACATATTATATGCGATTTTTGTAAAACTAGAATGTCGGTAATTTTTCAGTACTGTTTATTTTCAATAATTATTTTAAAAATATGTTTCTATTGTTTATATTTATACTCTTTTATAAATGTTTTATTCGTGATTGTCTGAAACAATACTACCCTATTCAGTATTATCCTTTAAGGAAATGGATATTACATATTTCCCTTCATAACTATTCAATATTACTCGCTTCGTCCATATTACCCAAAAATAGCTTTATTTATTTATTTATTTATTTATTTATTTGTAACTAAGAATTTTGCATGTAAATTCATTTTTTTGTAACATAAAACCATCAAAACATTTGAAAGTTTGCAATAGTCAAACCCACAACAATCCAAAATACTTCAGTTTATTATGGTGAATTCAAATAAAAATAGTAGTCCATATTCACCTACTTTCTTCTACTTGTCAGAAGATAGTTCCATAAGTTATGTCATATATCCGTCTCTAAACAACCAATGATTAAGCGAGGTAAATAATAAACAAAACTACATGTGTAAATCTACAAGATAATTTTTTTTTTAAATTAAGCAAATGTTGATATAGTCAATAAACTATTAGCTTGAAACAACAAAATAGTTTGGGTTCCGGTAATGCAATTTTTGTATGTCTATATCACAATATATATATATATATATATATATATATATATTTAACATTTTTGATAAATCAACATTTAAAATGAGATATTTATTAAAAAGAAGAAAAAACATAAATGTAAATGTAAATAAAAAGATTAATAACACGACAAACATTTCGGCTGTAAATCACACATCATAAATGTTTAAACGCCACTAGCCCAGCAGTTGCATTTTGGTAATAAAAAATATCAGAAGAGATTTGAATATTTAGGATGTACCAATTTCGCTTCAGTCAGGGGAGATGACAGTTACATTCGAAAGATGTCTTATAGGAAAATGCACAAACAATAGTAGATGTTTATACCAGGTGCTATGATATCAACATTTTCAGTGTCTGGAATATATGGTTAACAAGATTAGACTTGAGGCTACCAGATTTAAATCGCGTTTACGTTTTCTAATTCTAATCTTACAAGTTTTGCCAATATCATTTATATATGTCGAAATACATATTTTCCAATTTACAAAGGATACTAATGTATTTTACTACTACTATATTATATACAGGATGTAAAAAGGATACTAATGTTAAAAAAAAAAAAAAAAAAAAAAAAGTTACATTGACAACGTCGTAATGGTGATTCTTTAGTTCTCCCAAATCTTCTCTTTAAATTCTGTAAGCAAATCATCATCAGTAGGAGGCATCATCCTACTTCGTTCTTCATCCCGATCGGTTTTAAGTACTTTATTGAAAATCCACATTAACCCCCTTGCCAACAAATCACTCATCGGATTTTGTCTGTAAAAAAAAAAAATTGTCTATGAATATCAAATCATATATTTTTCATAGCATTTGAAAAGCTGATGTCAGACCATAAATCGCACTCAGTGCGACGTTCAGTTCTATTTTTAAGATTTTAAACGATAACCATGCAGGCGGTGCAATACTCAGTTATTAAAAAAAAAAAAAAAAAAAAAAAAAAAAAAAAAGTTCAATGTTTGTCAATGTGTTAGGAAAGTGGATTACGAATGGTGTGCTTTCGCATTAAAAATTGAAAACGGAACCTATTTTCTAGATTACTTTCATGCATACGTAATCCATTTCTTAGAAAACGATTGCTGAACAAGATAAAATATAAAATAACTAAAATCTTTATGGAATTAAGCCGTGCTCTATATAAATGTTAACGCAAACAAAATATAAAGTTTCAAATGAATTTTTTAATTCTTATTTTTATTAATGAATTTTTTCAATGAGATTGTTTATATTAATGAAAGTCTTAGAATATGAAATGAAATAAAATTTAAATTATTGTGTCAGAGGGCTGCGAAATGGTATTTAAAAAAAAATGAATCGGTGGGAGCAATTGCACCACGTGGAAGATTTTGCTGGGACAAAATTAAACAATGTAAGGTAGAAATTGTTATTTGTAGTTCACAATTTAAGAGTGAAATAAAGTTTGTAACACCCAAATTTACATCTCCTAGCTCAGCTCAGATCATCCTGTGAGGTTATTTTCCCAGCAAAGGCCAATAACGAAACGCTTATGTAGAAGCGCTCGTCATCAAAACCCACGTGATTGCGCACCCAATGAGATTTAGTAATAAACTTTGTCAGTCTGTAGCAATCTCTTTTTCAGGAAGGATAGCAGAGTCTTGTCTGCGTATTTATTATTTGAATTATTCTAAATTGTAAAATGTAGCGCTGCTTTGACCGCGATGTTCATGCTCGTATTTAAAATGTGATCCATGTACTCTGTAAATATTGTGTTTGTTGTCGTCATTAAATTTTGTCATGTGCTATAGTCGTTGGAGAAATATTGTGTCCTGTTCTTCCCTGACGTCGTTTAGATTTAAAATTGGTTTTATGGAAAAGCAAAATAGTAAATCTTCTGTTTATTTTACGTGCTCTACCAAGCTAAGCTAGACTTCGGCAACAGAAGTTGAATTTTTTCTTTATTATTGTGGTTCTTACTATCACATACTAAATAAGATTAGACAGGACGCTATAGTTTTTATTTAAAATTTCTTGTTGGTTATACTTGTCATTGATTCATCTCTTATGAAAATTTATGCTTCTTGTGAAATTTATTTATATTAAATTTATATCTAACTTCAAAAAATTTTTAAAAACTTTCAAATGAAAGATATCATTATCGCTACTATTTCGGCTGTCTACGCCAATCTTGGGTAAGAGAGCAGTCTGTTTATGGTTAAAGTGGTTTGTGGTATTTTAATGTAAAATACGCATTTAGTTGAAACGACCAAATAAATTTTTTAAATTTTTTTTAAACGTTAAGTATCCTAAAATATTGCTTTATAATTATTTCCTATCACGTATTAAATATTTTGCTAAATTTAATGCCCAGATCTAGTTTAAAACAAGACAGAAGACAACTTAATATAAAACTACCTGCATCATACAACAAACGTTTTCGCCATCTTCTTTTCACCATCAGAAAACGATGAACAAGATTTAAGTCTATTTATTAACAAAGGCGAAAGCTGCTTCCTTTATATCTTTGGAAACATACTTTTGCCCAAACACTATATTTCTAAAAAAATATCAGAATTATTTTTTCTTGTTTAAAATATAGTTTACATAACTACATAAACAAGGAGAATGTGAGAGATGGATTCAAACTAAGATGAGAAATTCCAAATATTTCGCAAAAAATTAACAAGATACAACTTGTTGCTTATTTACCTTTTTATGAATGACCGGGAACTCTCTACGGCGTCTTTATGTAAGAGAACATCGGGACACCTTAATAAGTGCAAAACTTTGAATAAACATTATAAAATTCAATAAACTCGCAGCAATTATTTCGGGTCGAAAAAACACACGACCCTTCGCCAGGCGAACAAAGTAGGCACAAGTGCTGCAATCAAAGCGGCAACGCACAAAATCATTTAAGAGAAGGGCAAAAATATATACAGGCGAATGAAATATAAATGCTAGTGTGATGAGAATTATCAAATGGAAGAAGAAAATAAATAAATAAATAAAATTTTAAAATATATCAAAATTTTAAAAATTTTAAATATCAAAAATCAACGAAAATCGAAGTTATGTGAGTAATTTCCAAGCATCAGACAAGAATGGAGAGGAAAAAATATCATTAGCAAGATTTTTCGAAATTTTGAATATGTAAAATGCTTTGTGGATATCCAAATGTGAAGAGAAGACAGGAGTTTAAATTATGTTAGTTTTAGAAAAATCCAAACGATGACCATGAGCCCAGCAGTGGGAAGCAAAAGAAGATTTGAAAACCTCTTCATTACGAACATTTAGACGGTGTTCATTTATTCTATATTTCAAACGCCTACTACTTTGACCAATGTAACCTAAATTACACGACAAAAACGGGATTAAATAAATGTCAGATCGGTTTTCAGTAAGAATGGGATCTTTAAGAGAAGACAATTTACTTTTGTTGACGGGTTTGTAAATGATTTTAAAACCAAATGCTGAAAGAAATTTTGAAATTTTAAAAGAAAGTAATGAATAAAATGTTAAAATAAATAAATAAATAAATAAAATAAAAAACGGGATGAGACTGTGGTCATTCAATTTGGGAGCAGAACGTTTAGAATTCTTGAATTTATATTTAGCTTTACCGATAACAGTGGGATTATAGCCTCTAGAAAGAGAAAGTGATTTTAATTGGTGCTGTTATTTTGGCCTATGTTACGTGAATATGTATAAGAAGAGATGGAAGAAAGTTTAATAATATTTACAACATATTAGTTTTACGCTATAGTTTTTATTTAAAATTTCTTGTTGGTTATACTTGTCATTGATTCATCTCTTATGAAAATTTATGCTTCTTGTGAAATTTATTTATATTAAATTTATATCTAACTTCAAAAATTTTTTTAAAACTTTCAAATGAAAGATATCCTTATCGCTACTATTTCGGCTTTCTACGCCAATCTTGGGTAAGAGAGCCGTCTGATTATGGTTAAAGTGGTTTGTGGTATTTTAATGTAAAATACGCATTTAGTTGAAACGACCAAATAAATTTTTTAAATTTTTTTTAAACGTTAAGTATCCTAAAATATTGCTTTATAATTATTTCCTATCACGTATTAAATATTTTGCTAAATTTAATGCCCAGATCTAGTTTAAAACAAGACAGAAGACAACTTAATATAAAACTACCTGCATCATACAACAAACGTTTTCGCCATCTTCTTTTCACCATCAGAAAACGATGAACAAGATTTAAGTCTATTTATTAACAAAGGCGAAAGCTGCTTCCTTTATATCTTTGGAAACATACTTTTGCCCAAACACTATATTTCTAAAAAAATATCAGAATTATTTTTTCTTGTTTAAAATATAGTTTACATAACTACATAAACAAGGAGAATGTGAGAGATGGATTCAAACTAAGATGAGAAATTCCAAATATTTCGCAAAAAATTAACAAGATACAACTTGTTGCTTATTTACCTTTTTATGAATGACCGGGAACTCTCTACGGCGTCTTTATGTAAGAGAACATCGGGACACCTTAATAAGTGCAAAACTTTGAATAAACATTATAAAATTCAATAAACTCGCAGCAATTATTTCGGGTCGAAAAAACACACGACCCTTCGCCAGGCGAACAAAGTAGGCACAAGTGCTGCAATCAAAGCGGCAACGCACAAAATCATTTAAGAGCAGGGCAAAAATATATACAGGCGAATGAAATATAAATACTAGTGTGATGAGAATTATCAAATGGAAGAAGAAAATAAATAAATAAATAAAATTTTAAAATATATCAAAATTTTAAAAATTTTAAATATCAAAAATCAACGAAAATCGAAGTTATGTGAGTAATTTCCAAGCATCAGACAAGAATGGAGAGGAAAAAATATCATTAGCAAGATTTTTCGAAATTTTGAATATGTAAAATGCTTTGTGGATATCCAAATGTGAAGAGAAGACAGGAGTTTAAATTATGTTAGTTTTAGAAAAATCCAAACGATGACCATGAGCCCAGCAGTGGGAAGCAAAAGAAGATTTGAAAACCTCTTCATTACGAACATTTAGACGGTGTTCATTTATTCTATATTTCAAACGCCTACTACTTTGACCAATGTAACCTAAATTACACGACAAAAACGGGATTAAATAAATGTCAGATCGGTTTTCAGTAAGAATGGGATCTTTAAGAGAAGAAAATTTACTTTTGTTGACGGGTTTGTAAATGATTTTAAAACCAAATGCTGAAAGAAATTTTGAAATTTTAAAAGAAAGTAATGAATAAAAAGTTAAAATAAATAAATAAATAAATAAAATAAAAAACGGGATGAGACTGTGGTCATTCAATTTGGGAGCAGAACGTTTAGAATTCTTGAATTTATATTTAGCTTTACCGATAACAGTGGGATTATAGCCTCTAGAAAGAGAAAGTGATTTTAATTGGTGCTGTTATTTTGGCCTATGTTACGTGAATATGTATAAGAAGAGATGGAAGAAAGTTTAATAATATTTACAACATATTAGTTTTACGCTATAGTTTTTATTTAAAATTTCTTGTTGGTTATACTTGTCATTGATTCATCTCTTATGAAAATTTATGCTTCTTGTGAAATTTATTTATATTAAATTTATATCTAACTTCAAAAAATTTTTTAAAACTTTCAAATGAAAGATATCCTTATCGCTACTATTTCGGCTTTCTACGCCAATCTTGGGTAAGAGAGCCGTCTGATTATGGTTAAAGTGGTTTGTGGTATTTTAATGTAAAATACGCATTTAGTTGAAACGACCAAATAAATTTTTTAATTTTTTTTTAAACGTTAAGTATCCTAAAATATTGCTTTATAATTATTTCCTATCACGTATTAAATATTTTGCTAAATTTAATGCCCAGATCTAGTTTAAAACAAGACAGAAGACAACTTAATATAAAACTACCTGCATCATACACCAAACGTTTTCGCCATCTTCTTTCCACCATCAGAAAACGATGAACAAGATTTAAGTCTATTTATTAACAAAGGCGAAAGCTGCTTCCTTTATATCTTTGGAAACATACTTTTGCCCAAACACTATATTTCTAAAAAAATATCAGAATTATTTTTTCTTGTTTAAAATACAGTTTACATAACTACATAAACAAGGAGAATGTGAGAGATTGATTCAAACTAAGATGAGAAATTCCAAATATTTCGCAAAAAATTAACAAGATACAACTTGTTGCTTATTTACCTTTTTATGAATGACCGGGAACTCTCTACGGCGTCTTTATGTAAGAGAACATCGGGACATCTTAATAAGTACAAAACTTTGAATAAACATTATAAAATTCAATAAACTCGCAGCAATTATTTCGGGTCGATAAAACACACGATCCTTCGTCAGGCGAACAAAGTAGGCACGAGTGCTGCAATCAAAGCGGCAACGCACAAAATCATTTAAGAGAAGGGCAAAAATATATACAGGCGAATGAAATATAAATACTAGTGTGATAAGAATTATCAAATGGAAGAAGAAAGTAAATAAATAAATAAAATTAAAAAATATATCAAAATCTAAAATTTTTTTAAATATAAAAAATTAACGAAAATCGAAGTTATGTGAGTCATTTCCAAGCATCAGACAAGAATGGAGAGGAAAAAATATCAATAGCAAGATTTTTCGAAATTTTAAATATGTAAAATGCTTTGTGGATATCCAAATGTGAAGAGAAGACAGGAGATGAAATTATGTTAGTTTTAGAAAAATCCAAACGATGACCATGAGCCCAGCAGTGGGAAGCAAAAGAAGATTTGAAAACCTCTTCATTACGAACATTTAGACGGTGTTCATTTATTCTATATTTCAAACGCCTACTACTTTGACCAATGTAACCTAAATTACACGACAAAAACGGGATTAAATAAATGTCAGATCGGTTTTCAGTAAGAATGGGATCTTTAAGAGAAGACAATTTACTTTTGTTGACGGGTTTGTAAATGATTTTAAAACCAAATGCTGAAAGAAATTTTGAAATTTTAAAAGAAAGTAATGAATAAAAAGTTAAAATAAATAAATAAATAAATAAAATAAAAAACGGGATGAGACTGTGGTCATTCAATTTGGGAGCAGAACGTTTAGAATTCTTGAATTTATATTTAGCTTTACCGATAACAGTGGGATTATAGCCTCTAGAAAGAGAAAGTGATTTTAATTGGTGCTGTTATTTTGGTCTATGTAACGTGAATATGTATAAGAAGAGATGGAAGAAAGTTTAATAATAGTTACAACATATTAGTTTTGTGTTTTCCCATTTCAGTTATATTTTTGTTAATATCATTCCTATGCAACGTTACACACACAAATATGAATATTTATATATATAATAATTTCTACATATTTTACATGACAGAAGAAATTTCTTCAAGTCAATTTCCTTTTCGCAATAATTAAAATATTACTTTTATTTCCAATGTTTGAGTTGATCTAATGTCCCTAGAAATAGAAGAGAACTATTTAAATTTTAATAACGACTTTTGTTTGAAAAACCAATTCTTTATAACAATTATTTCTAATGAATATATAAAATAGTTGATCACAAGATAATCTAAATAATTTCGAAATATATACGGGCAAACTTTAATGAAACCTATAAATTATTTTCCAATAATTTATAATTTCATTGTTCATATATCGCATTGTACTCAATTGTATATACAAGTGAACTATCCAATAAATTATATTACAGCCTAATGAAAATTTTAGTTCTGTGAATACTTCAGGTTATCAGATCTCAATAATACTTTATATTTCCTTTCTGCTTTAAGTATGTGAACTTCAAAAGCAGCTCAGTTTACCGATTGTACTTATAATTGAAAATAAAAGGGGCTCCCGGGAATGCTTTACAACAAAGTCATAAAAGTATTTGCATAATTAAAATAAAAGTATGCCATTTTGAAATGTTTGTTAAATTAAAAAGTTAACTTTACTAGGATATTGAAAGAAATAAAAATTCAAAGCAATTTCTATTACGCGTATTTATTTTGTGGATTCGTAATTTTAGAAGTTTTTATTATTAACAAGAAAACTCTTAATATATATATTGATTTTATATTCCCAAATAGTCCTAAATATTTTTCTGCAAATTACACAAACCCAATATTGGACATTCAGTTTTTATTTTCATTCTATGCATGATACTCTATTAAACACTGCCTAATATTGTTTAAAAACTTTATCTTTCCTTTTTTTTTTTTGAAATAAAACTTATGCAATTTTTATTTTTCCAGTAAATTTTTTGGATAAGTGCAAGGAATTTCATTATAATTCTGTCCTTGTTATTTTACAGCGTGTGTACAGAATTCTTAATATTCACTAATAGAATTTTTTGTTCCTTAAAATAAATCTTCCTAGAATATATATGTTATGTTAACACTTACATTAAAAAAAAAAATTAACATCCTGACACGTATGTTAACAGACTTTTCTGTCTCTTTATGATACATGTGTTATTCGTCTGTATAAGAATTCATTGTTGCCTGTACGTGTGAGTATATTATAGTTTTTATTCAAATCATTACAGTTTTAGTTAAAGTTAGTCTCGTTTTTGTTTCCTATGCCATTTTTTATCAATTACTTAATGAGTAATAAATTTCTTTAGAGAAAAAAATTTCTTATGGAGTTAAATTACGTGTTTAAAGAAAAACTACTGTTGAAAGTTTTCGCTTCAGTACTTGGCGTTATTCTTGATCGAATTTTTTGATTAAGAAATTACGTGTTACTTAAATATAACAATTTTAGCATGTTTCCTGTTTGACATTACCACAACAGTTTTGTCTTATGAATAATTTATACTGAAATTTTTATGTATGTTCACACTTTGAAAATAAGAAGGAATTACCTCATACAAGATTCCATGCATAATTCATATATGTTATGGAGATAATTTAATAATAATTGATAAAGAGTTGTGTTAAAATTTGTTAAGCAAACTTATTAGAAAAGTATAGTTATTGAGTATTTTGTAGAAAACAAATGTTTTGAATACTAAATATTTTGAGATAAAAGGTTGATTAATTCAAAGTTTACATTATTTATAACTAAAGTTATCGTAATTAGATTTAAAATATTCAGACGCATAATGATAAAATATTATTTGTTATTGAGAAAAACATCTAAAGATTTATACACTGATTGCCATAAAAATTTGCGCACTAAGAAATAATTGTTGAATCATAACGAAACTTGGCATGTAGGTACGTGCCAGACAGATATGCAAATGATTAGAAATGCAGCGTGATTGCTCATTGCGTAGCCAGCAGAGGGTGAAATAAAAAGAAGAATAATAAATAGATAAAAACACATGAACATTTTTATCACTCTAAATAATAATTCAAGTTTCTGGATTCCAGTATTTTTTATTCAAGTTCGGAGCTTCACGATGCTCAATTCTTCTAATCTTTTCGAACACTGAATAGTTGTTGCCATTCTACAAACATAAACATAGAAAAATATAGATGCTACAATATGTAGACAATCAATCTCAAAATTAATTATCGTCTGCGACAAATAGTTATAACACACTGGGCCCGGCTGAACAAGGTTCAGAACAAATAAATTATCCAGTGCATCAAAATTTAAATACAAATGTAATTCAGGTGTAGATCCAATTCAAATATGAATCAAGTGTCATACAAAAAATATCAAGTAACTTACCAAGTTCTTCAAGTATATCAAGTACATCAAGTTTCAACAATATATCAAGAATTGTTGTCAAGTTTTCATTTTCAAGTATCAGGTACATTAAAAACAAGAATACTTCTATAAAAACATTAATCAAAAACAATTTACATTTTAATAATTAATTTAAATAGGAATTAATTTTTATCACGGAAACCTGTTTTTTTTTTTTTTTTTTTTTTTTACACTTTAAGTATAAATATTTACATTTAAAATAAAATTCTATATCATTATACACAAATTAAAATTTTTAAATATCTACATTTATGCAACTTATAAATAATATTTAAATATCTACAACATATAATACAACAATCAAAGAATATACAAACAATTATTCTATCTATGTAAATTAATATGTACACTATGCAATTAATTTTATGCTAACTATACATAAAAAAAAAGAAGAAATATTAATTAACACTCTAATTTCACTAGTAGCTGTATAGGCCTTTTAATAAGTCCTTTTTCAGTTTTCACTTCACAACTACGAATTAGACCATCTCTTCCTGTGAAAGTTTTTAAAACTTTTCCAAGTTTCCACATGTTGCGTGGCAAATGGTCATCGTGTATTATTACTACATCATTCACCTTTAAGTCCAGTTTTTGTGAATGATTTTTTACACAGTTTGCTGATTTTAGATTTAATAAATAATCCTTGAAAAATATTTTCCAAAAGTTATTCAACAGTTTTTCGCGATATCTATATGACTTAAAGAGTACTTCTTTAGTACTACTTACATTATTAGGATAGTTTTGTGGTGGTAAATTCAATGTTTTTTCTTTTCCCAGCAGAAAATGTGCAGGAGTTAGGGTTTCTGACTCATCTTGCACATACGTCAAGGGACGATGGTTTATCATCGCTTCAATCTCCACCAGAATAGTTTCTAACTCATCAGGGTTACATGATGATCTGCCAAGAATTTTTCGTAATGTTGTTTTTACTGTCCGTACAAGTCTTTCATAAAACCCGCCCCACCAGGCTCCGCGTTCAACAATATATCTCCACTGAATACCTTTAGTTGCATAATAGTTCTTCACCTCAGGATGACGTAAAACTTCCCACATTTTTTTGAGTTCCGCGTCAGCTGCCTTAAAGGTACGAGCATTGTCTGAATAAATAATGGAGCATAGGCCTCTTCTTGAGACAAATCTACGGAAGGCCAGTAAAAACGTTTTTGTTGTAAGATCTTTTGTTAGCTCAAGATGAATTCCTCTAGTCACTGCACACGTAATTAATAGAATATAATACTTTGTATCTTCATTTTTTACAAAAAGTGGACCAGCATAATCCAGTCCCACAACATCGAAAGGATTTGTTTGTTTTATTCTAGCTGAAGGCAAAGGTGCCATTGCTTGTTGCATTGGTCGAGAATTATATCTTTGACAAATAACACATCTTCTTATAACACGCTTAACATTTTGCCTGGATCTAATTATCCAGTATTTTGTGCGAAGGAACATGAGAGTA
This sequence comes from Salticus scenicus, assembly GCA_963930645.1. NCBI lineage: Eukaryota > Metazoa > Arthropoda > Arachnida > Araneae > Salticidae > Salticus > Salticus scenicus. Next base: position 197,069,738 of record OZ005653.1, read on the forward strand.
TTTCCTACACCTGTATGAAGAACGCGTTCATGTGCATCACGCACAAGTAAATCAGTAAAATGGGTTTTAGAAGGTATAATTAAAGGATGTTTTTCATGAAAACTTAATGATGACCGTTGTAATCTACCCCCAAGTCTGAGTACTCCTTCATCACTCAGGAAAGGGTTCAATTCGTAAATTTTAGAGTTTTTGGATATCAACTGTTCAGATTTTAAATATTTAATTTCATCTGGAAAATGTTTATATTGAACTTCTTTAATTAAGTGTAACTCTGCAGCAAAAAGTTCTTCTGCAGTCAAAACACCCTTTCTCTTTTCATTTTTATTTCTTAAATTGTAAATAAATCTAAATACCCATGAAGTAATTCTAATTACTTTACTTAGTTTGCTATACTTTTCAATATTCAAGATTGTGTTAGAATTTTCTGCCAGCGAAGGCAAAACCGATGTCTCATTCACCTGCTTTTTCTCTTCTAATTCAGAATGAGAAATTTTTATTGATGAATCAAAATTTTTAGGCCAAGCACTCATAGGTTCAGTTAACCAATCTGGTCCTGAACGCCATAGTTTAGATGCTAACAAATATTCAGCAGAACAACCACGTGATAAAATATCAGCAGGATTGGTTTTACCACTACAATGTTTCCAGTTGCTTGGGTTAGTTAAATTTTGTATTTCAACAACTCTATTTTTTACAAACAACTTCCAACGTTCGGGAGCACAATGAATCCAATAAAGTACTATCATACTATCAGTCCATAAATATATATTTTCCCCATGTATAGTAAAAGTTTCTTGCAGATTTTTGGCAAGTTTTGCTGCAGTTAATGCCCCTAACAATTCTAGCCTTGGCAATGTGAGTTTTTGTTTTATTGGTGCGATTCTAGATTTTGCCATAACAAACGCTATTTCTCCATTTTTAATTGATCTAAAATACGCGACTGCGCCATAAGCTTTGATAGATGCATCACAAAATACATGCAATTCTTTATCATCATTTTGATACAACTCACCAGGAAAATATTCGCGAGGAATTTCAAATTTCTTTAATGTTTCAATTTCTCCGCACCACTCGGACCACAACTGCTTACATTCGGGTGGAACATAGTCATCGAAATCTAAACCCAATTGCCAAAGATTTTGCATTATCAATTTTGCACGTAATACAAATGGTGCCAAAAAACCCACTGGATCAAAAATAGTAGCAGTTACTTTTAATATATTCCTTTTTGTGATCTCTCTACACTTATTCAATGTTTCGCACAAGTTATCTATGTTCAAGGATATTACATCTCTATTACACCAGTTCAGACCTAACACTTTAAGTGAATTATTTTCTCCTGATTCTGATTTGATTTTATTGCTACCATCCCATAGAATTTTGAGTTCCTCTGAATTCGTACTAAATTGACGCAAATTCATCCCGGCATCTTTTAACACATTATGTGCTTCAACACTAAGTTCGAAAGCTCGCTCTACGGAATTTGCCCCATAAAAAAGATCATCGACATAAATAGAATTGTTTAACATCTGGTAAATATCAGGGTTTTTTTCTATTATTTTCTTTATGTGATATTTTATGGTGCATGCTAAAATGAAAGGACTGCAAGATACACCAAAGGGAACTCGTGTCATTCGATAGGGTTTCAAATTGAAATCTTTGTCTATGTACAAAAAACGTAATGCATTTCTATCAATGTCTGAAATACCAATCTGGAGAAAAGCTTTTTCAATGTCTGCGGTAAATGCATATTTATACAATTTAAATCGTAAGATTAGGTCTAAAACAGAAGGATTTAAATTTGGACCTGGTACTAAACAATCGTTCAACGATATTTCATTATTACATTTTGAGGATGCATCGAACACAATACGGACCTTAGTTTTTATTGCATTTCTCCTAACAACCGGAGAATGTGGCATATAATATGTTGTATTCCCATCAAGAGTTTCTAAATTGCACGCCTCAATTATTTCGTGATTTAACTGATCGTTTATTATGCTGTCATAATTCTCTTTGAGCCATTCGTCATTTTTTAATTTATTAATCAAAGACATTAGACGCTGTTTAGCATTTTGAAAATTATCGGCCAATTTTTCATGATGAGACTTCCATAACAAACGAGCTACATACCTGCCATCACTGAATTTCAAATCATTCTCAAATTTCTCAATTATTAACTTATCATCATCCATATTTTCGTTTTCTCCTAAACCCATATTATCTAAAGTCCAGAACTTTTTCAAACAGTCATTAATTGAATTTTCCTCTTTTTTCACGTTCCGAGAAGCACCTATAGTAAACATAGAGGCACTAGATTGGTTCTCCCCCAAAGATCCTACCAAGGACCAACCAAACATTGAGGAAACCGCAAACAAATTTTTACTAATTCTTTTCTTTTCTCCAGTCTGTACCTCCCAACATGTATCAGATCCTAATAATATTTTTATTTCAGAGGATTCCCCATTATCCGCTAATTTCAAATTTTCTAATTTTAACAATTCCAAGATATTTTTAGAAGGTAATTTTATGACTGCTCCAGAAATAGTGTCTGTAACAAGCGCTTCAATTGTAATAAAATCATTTGGGCAATGAATACTTTTAAGAGTAACTTTAACAACATCATATTCCATTAACCTGCCCTCAGTATACCCAAAGGAATAAATACACAAACTTTCTTTCCTCAGACTTTTTAATTTTAGTTCTTTAGCTAAATCGGACTTTATAAATGATTTTTGAGAACCCCCGTCAATTAGAATTTTTATCAATTGACATCTATTATTATCTTTATCAGAAGCAAAAACAGAACAAGTTTGTAAATACACAACTTTATCAATTTTAGAAACAGAATTCAGTGACAGTGATGCGACTGCATTTTGCTTAACCTCAGTAAGAGTTTCTGATTCACGAACATTTGATTTACAAAATAACTTGTTATGGTTTAAACTATTACATAATTCACAAGGAGGGATTTTAACCTTACACCTAGATGACACGTGACCTTTTTTAAAGCATTTATAACAACGACCATGAGTTTTTAGTATAGATCTTTTTTGTTCGTCTGTTTTCTCACATTTTACTAACTCATGCGTATTTTGATTACAATAAAAACAATAAGGTTTATTCACGACAGTTAAAGCGGAAGCAGTAGGAACGCTCATCCCTTTCGAATAATTACTTTTATTTTGCTTAACAACATAATTTGTATCCCTTTTCTTAGAATTTATAATCAAATTAGAAGCCTCCCTACTCTCAACTTCCAATCTAATAAAATCAAGAAGTTCTGTTAGGTTGTATTGACCCCTAGAATTATGTTTTCTATTAAATTCTAAATTCATATCATCAGGTAATAATTTTAAAATAACTGGTCCTAAAAGACTCCCATACGATTCTGATACAATTCCTAAGGAATTTAAACTTCTTATATGTATTTCACAGGAATCATAAAGCGTTCTTAGCGCTTTGATATTACCCGAGTTTTTAACAGGTTCAAGATTCAAGAGTTTATTCATGTGAGAAGAAATTACCAAATCTGTACGACCGAATCGTTCTTTAATCAATTTAATAGATTCATCATAATTTTCATCGGAAAGCGAAAAACCAGAAATAGCACTTAAAGCAGGCCCTCCAAGTAAAGATTTAAGATATGTAAATTTTTCCACTTTCGTTAATTCAGTATTATTCCCAATAGCATTTTCGTATGAATTAAAGAACTCTAAAAATAAACTAGGATCTCCATAGTACCTTGCTATCGAAATCTTAGGCAATCGAATTTTGTTTTTATTTTCACCTTTAATTTCGGCAGTGTGGTCACTTACAGACGTGTTATTTATAATTTCAGAACTGAATTTAAGTTTCTTTTGTGCTCTAAAAATACATAAATTAATTTTTTCTTCATATTCTATTACCGAATCGCATTCTTTTTCAATTTCTGCTTCATTACCTTTAAAGCAATTTAATATTTTATCATTAATAATTTTTATATCAGATTGTTTAGAATTTAACAAAAAGAGATTTTCCTCAACTATATTTCTATCAAAAGTTTCATTTTTTATTTCCGATTCCAAAATATTTATTAATTTTGAAACAGACTGCCGCAAAGTTTTCCTCGCAGATTTAAATTTTACTAACTCGTCAGCCATATTAAAGAACACAATAAAGAACAAAAATGTAATGATAGAAATATAAATTAAAAAAGAGCTTACCTTATTTTCTCAATTAATAAAAACGTGTTGAATATTTATAATTTACTCACATTGCCAATAAGCTATTAAATGTTGCTGTAGATGAACGCTTTAAAAGCACATATTTATTTTTAAAACCCAAATGATCTCATCTTGACATAATGATTTCATTCTTTATCACATCCAGAAGGCAATATTCATAAATACTTCACGCATCTTGACAAAAAATAAAAATGAAATTTTCGAATGAAATCCACGACGAACTATAAACATCATCATTATCTAAGAACTTCGGTTTTAAATCCAAACTATAAATATATTGTAATTATCAAGTTATCATATTCTAAATTCGAACATCTGTTAAAATAAACATTCATTTAATTACAGTTCGTGCCAGACGTTCTGGGCGCCAAATGAAATAAAAAGAAGAATAATAAATAGATAAAAACACATGAACATTTTTATCACTCTAAATAATAATTCAAGTTTCTGGATTCCAGTATTTTTTATTCAAGTTCGGAGCTTCACGATGCTCAATTCTTCTAATCTTTTCGAACACTGAATAGTTGTTGCCATTCTACAAACATAAACATAGAAAAATATAGATGCTACAATATGTAGACAATCAATCTCAAAATTAATTATCGTCTGCGACAAATAGTTATAACAGAGGGCATTAAACTTCGTTCTTTTTGGAGTATAATACAGGTAAACAGAGCTTGTTTGGTGTACATAATTTATTGCAGAGTGATGCTTTCTAAATAGAGATGCCGTTACGCCACCATCGAAGACAATATGAGCAGCTAGCAGAGGTGGGAGAGGGGGAAAATCATCAGTATGATTGGATCCGGGCGATCAACACGGCGAGTAGCCAGCCACCTAGGCCGTTCTGATTTTACTGTGGGGAGGTATTGGGATCAGTGGACAAGAGAGAGGTCGCTTACACGGCGACCAGGCTCAGGACGCAGTCGACCGCCCAATAATAGAAAAAAACCATCACATCATATGAAACATATGTATATGTATAGCGCCAACTGTCTTGTTGTCCGTCATTCGAACATATGCTGCACCTTTACGACCTACCCCTGTGTCTGTACGTACCATTGCAAGGCGTCTGGCTGAAAGAAAATTTGATATCGCCGCGCCTATTAGATGTGCTGCCAATAATACCCATTCCCCTCTCCTCCGTTTTGAGTGGTGTTGTGCTGTACGGAATTCGATTGCAACCGGATGGAACTACGTCATCCTTAACGACATATCTAGACTAAGTTTGGGCAGGGATGACAAATATGTATGTGTGCGGGGTGGGCATAGGGGTGAAAGTCTCAATCCTGCTTTTTCTTTACAGCTGCACACCGCACCCACAGCTAGTGTGATGGTATCGGATGATATTGTATACAACACACGGTCATTCCTAATAGTAATCTACTATAGCATGACAGACCAGCGGTACGTTCGTGACGTCCTTCCTCCATAAGTTTTGTCACTCACGGCAGGGCTCCCAAGAGCCATTTTAACGTCACAATGCTCAGCCACACACATGAAAGGTGTCACACAAGACTGCCTTCGCCACAATACCACCCTTCTTTGCCCTACTAGATTCCCAGATATGTCACCAATGGAGCATATCTGGGACCACTTGGGACAGCGAGTTGGGCAGCCTACGAGTTTGGACGAATTAGAGGCGCACTTACAACGAATGTGCAACGAGATGCAGCAGGACGTCCTAAGGGACTTGCATACCTCAATGTTCGCACATATAGCATCATGCATGCACACTCAATGTGGCCCAACAGGGTACTAAAATCTCCATTCTTTCGTAATTTTTACTGTAATAAATGATCATTTGGCTTTGATTTTGTAATCATTTACTTATGTCAACGTTGCACTTGCGTATGTAAAATTTCGTTTCATTTTGACAACTCTTTCTTGGTACGCAAATTTTTATGGCAATGAGTGTATATGAAATATTTATATGTGAAATGTACAATTACTTTTAGTAAGAATGAAATTTAATAATTTTTTATTAAATGCGTTTTTAGAATTTATAAATTTTAAGAGTATGTTATAGAATTTTACAAATGACATAAGTGCAAATATATTCAGTTTTTTTTTTTTCCCCTAAGGAGAAATAGAGGAAAAATATTTAGTATAATACATTTTGATATCCTAATACTTAAGTATTATATATTTTAACATCCAATTAAAAATTTAAAATATATTTTGCACGATGGAAAAATACCTTTATAGTAGGTATTGTTATAACCAAAGTCACTCTATTTAGACCTATGTACAGGGTGGCCATAATTAAACTTAACTGAAATGCGGATTGAATCAAAATTTGTATTTAGACATTCTAAAGGATGTGCCAAAAGTTCTGAAATATATATATATATATATATATATAATAAAATTTCAAAAGTTTTCGCTTTAAAAAGACATACATCAAAATACAAACAAGCTACAAATTTTAATGCAAACAACTTTATTTATTACAGATTTAATTGTTATTTTTGACAAGTTACAGACTGTTTATCAATGGAGACATACTGTTTAATGTGGGTCCCATCATTAAGTTGTAAAATCTGAAGCCAATAAACAGTGCGTTCAACAGATGATTGAAGTTAGTCGCCAATGGTCCTCCGCACATGCAGCGTTATACGGTCATTCAAGTCAGCCAAAGTTACAACATTTCTTTTAAAAACCAAACTCCTTGAATGGCCACATAATCAAAAATCACACAGATTAAGATCGGAGAAACCGGCAAGCTAAGTAATGGAAAATGAACCGGTAATCAATCTGTAATCTGTAAACTTTTGTAAGAAAAACCTTTGCAAAATGTGAGAATAAACAACTTTAAATGTCATATTGTTCGAAAATGTTAAAATAGACTATAAATTAATTATTAGAAAACTTTTCAAAAATTTTGACTGCAATGCTTGTTTGTATTTTGATGTATGTCCCTTCAAAGTGGAAATTAATTTTATTTTTAAAATTTTATTTTTACAATTTATTTATTTATTTATTTATTTATTTTGCAGAACGTTTGAGCACATCTTTTGAAATGACTATATGCAGATTTTCGACTCAATCTGCATTTTAGTTACAGCTATAAAGGGCTCTGATTAGTCCAAGTTTAATTATGGTCACCCTGTATTTCACCCCTGTATTCCCTTATCAGTGGACGCATTTTATTGAAACTTCGTACATGCATTATATGAACCACGAAGAAAGAGAAATCTATAAATAAATAAATAAATAAATAAAAATAATAGTTCAAAATTTTCCTGATACATTGCAATTTTCATGCAACATTAAAGTAATTTTTATAAATTTGTAAAGTTAGAAAAGAATAATAATAATATCTATAATAACTATATTACAATACCACTCTTCACGATATATTTACGCTGCTAAAAACAAAATAATCAAAAATGAGTAAATTGGTATACTCATTTCAAAATGAGCAATTTTGATTAAAAATATAAAACACGCTAGTCTCTTTTATAAAATAATGCATGTTTTGAAATTAATATATGTTCATTCATATTATAAATATGCTGAAATAAAAGAGGTTTCTCAATAGAATTTCGACAAATTTAAGCAGAAAGAATTCAAACACAAAATGTATTCCGTCAAAGCTCCGGAAACATATTTCGTGGCGGTTTCATACTAGTTTCTGGAAGAATACTTCAATGATAATCTATATTTAGGAAATTCGGATTCACGATAGTCGATGCTATTTTTAGAGCAAATTAATATGCTCAAAAATCTCTTTTCGGCAAGTTTAAAGGCAAAGGTAGATTCCTTTACGTTAATGTTACAAAAGTAAAGAAATATTGCATATGCATTAACACATACTTAGTCAATGGCTTTGTTCCCACATATTGCATTATTTACGTCGCTATTCTGTTCTTAAGAAATTTAATTATCAACGACTACCATTCATTCTACTTAAAATTTTAGGCTAGATTTATTGGTCAGTAAATGATTCAATTTTTTTAAATCCAAGTTCATAATCATTCAACAAATAGAAGCCATAGAGATATACAATTTGGTGACAAAACGTGCGACTTAGCAATGAAATTTGTGATTTGGCGGCAAAATTTGATAGTTGGTGACGAAATTCGTTATTTGATGACAAAATGTAGCGAGCTGGGTGATGAAAAATTGCAGCTTTGACGTCATTATAATTTCTTCCCACGCAAAAACCTCATATCTCTTCACAGACCAATGTCTTGTTTCCACAAGATAAAAAGATGTAACGTATTACTCTCAGTTTCAATCGTAAATTTTAAATTCTTGCGTAAACTGGCGTTCTAAACCATTCACCATAAACGATATTTTTACCAAAACTAACGTATTATTTTAATTTTATATTTTTAAATGATTAATTAAAGCTGTTACCATGGTTTTTATATTTTCTGTGATCTTTTTTATTATCGTTTGCACGTGAAGTAAGCATCAGATTATAAAATTAAGCAATTAAAGCTATAAAAAAAGTCGGCTTCATGCTTCATCACAATTGACGAAAAATCACTTTTTAACTTGTAACTTTTAAGCAATTGAAGTTATCGAAAAAGTTTAAATACAAAAGTTGTTCTTTAGGGTAAGGCGGTATTTCGCCTGATTTGAAGTACAGTTGGCTGCAAAATTATTCGAGCACTAGCCAATAATTCCTATATTTAAAAAGTACACTTAAGACTGTTTTGCTAAGTAAATCCTTGTCGAATCATGTTCTTAGACTGATTAAGAACATGACTCGACAAGGATTTATTTAACAAAGCTGTATTAAGTGTACTTTTTTTTGGCAAGGATTATTGCTAGTGCTCGAATAATTTTGCAGCCGACTGTATTTTCCTATTTTCAATATTAAAAAAATTAATGGCAAATGAAAATTTCCAACCCCCACCATTTCCACCCACTTTGAGCTGGATGCCCCATCTACGAACTCGAGCGCGATTTTTACTGTCCTCATAACATATCCCAAGCTGGTTAAATTTAAATAAAAATTACTCCAGTTATCGTGTTCCCAACTTAACATGGGAAAAGCGTTATATATATATAAACTTTTGGACGGAGGGTGGTTTTGGGTTCTAGGGGGTCATGATCTGTGAAGATATGAAGAAATTTTCCAGTAGTCATATCATGAGAACCATTGCAATAGGTAGATCTCTTATAAGGAATGTACCTAATAATAAGTAATACAGTGAATTGCATGAATATAAACGCACTTTTTCCAATAACCAGAAATAGAATTTTTTTAATTTTAAAAGAAGGGATGTGACTTACAGTTATTGCATATGACTAACAACTGAATAAGGTCCTTTGAGTACGCATGTTCAGGCTCATACAATCTTATGTAAATGAGTGTTTAAGCATTTTCTTTTTTTTCCCTGTTTTTCCTTTGTTGCGCGAAATTAAACGCACTCTGTATTTTGCGTTTAAAATTTAACAGAACCACCGGAATTAAACTAAAACACAGATAGCCGTGTTGTTAAAGTTCTATAAAAACAGTTTTAATGCTTGAGTGCAAAATTTACGGAGTTTGGTCAGGATGGCAAGAGGGAAAACTTTGACAGTAGACGAGAGGATAAAAATCGACTTTATGCGTGGTAAAGGCTTAAGCAATCGTGCAATTGGGCGCCGAATCGGAAGGAGTGAGAGTGTTGTGCGAAATTATGTAAAGAAAGGAGGAAATTATAGGAAAAAAGCATATAAGAAGTGAACAGGAAAGCTCACCATTTACGACAAACGTCGAATATGCAACACCGCAAAGAATAAGAATATTTCCTTTGCAATGTTAAAGGCTCAATACAAGCTGGGTGTTCATCGGACAATCATATGGAGAACTATGAAAGCTGCAACATTCATTACATTTAAAAAAATGAAGGCGAAACCACCCCTCTTTCAAAAGCACAAAGATATGCGGTTGGAATGGGCAAGAAAGTGGATTCTAAATTGTCTAAATTGGGAAAAAGTCATCTTCCCAGACGAAAAGAGTTTTATTTCGATGGCCCGGACGGATTTCATAGCTACTGGCACGATTTGAGAACTGAAGAAATGTACTGTTCAAAACGTCAATCTGGAGGTGTGTCTGTCATGGTGTAGGCAGCCATAGGTTTTAAAGGGACTTTCGAATTAGAGTTCGTGCAACACTGTGAACTCTGTAGATTATGTCCAGATGCTCACAAAGAACCTACGCCGTCAAGCGTTCAAGAAAGTTGGAAGAAATTAAATTTTTCAGCAAGATTGTGCATCTGTACATACGGCACATATCATAAAAAAATGGTTCCGTGACAATAAAATTAAAGTTCTGGATTGGCCCTCTAAAAGACCCGATTTAAACATAAAGGAGAACGTATGGGGTATTCTGGTTCGCCGTGTTTACGTAAACGGAAGGCAGTTTAACACGAAAGATGAACTAAAAAAGGCCATTCTATTAGCTTGGAAGACAATCAACTTGAATGACCTCATGCCACTATATCAATCAATGCCAAGGCGTTCACTGGCTGTTCTGGAAGCCCATGGTGGCTTTACAAAGTATTAGATACAATATTTGTTACTCAGTTATTTATTTTTTACATGTGCGTTTAAATTCATGCAACATGTATTTTTGTTATAAATTCAATAAAATTATTTTTTTTAAATCATATTCGTCTTTCATTGTTTTGACTCGTATTTTCATTTCTTGAATTATACACATATAGTTTGCATCAAGTGTCACCTATTCATATTTTTTTATTACACTTGTATACCATTCTAATTCTTAAAGCTAAGGTGCGTTTATATTCATGCAACGCACTGTAGGAATTCTTACTGAAAACCGAGCTATTTTGAGTTTGTGACATATTCAACTTTGACACAATTTTACTCATTTTTGATTACTTTTACTCCTCCAGTTTTCTTTCCAGAGTAGAGGAGAAAAGCACGTTACTTATTAAGTTGTTTTAGAAGAACAGTAGTGATACTTTGGCTGTACTCCAAGATTGTCGATGCTTGCAGGATTTACGAGAAATACATCTGTGAGGACATACTTTTAAAAAGATGGCATTAAATGTGAAGTGACTGTAGAATTCGTGCGCTGCGAGGAAAATAACCGAAACTGATTTCAACTGAAACTGTTGAAAAAATCGTATTGTCGAGAGCCTCTAATTTACAATATTTTTTGACAAGTACAGTGTCAATCGCTCATTTTATTTGTCTTTCCATTTAACTGCAGTACGAAATTTTCTGTAATCCATTCGAATGTATAGACCATTGTAATGTTCTTTTTTTTAACATTACACAGACACATGCTTATCATCGGATGATTCAAATTTATGATGATTTACTTTGGCATCTTCTACATGTGTTTTTTATTTCTGAAATTAAAGACATTGCCTCCTGTTTTAACTGATAGGTGAGCAAATGCCACTGCAGTAATAGTAAATTTTATTTGGCATTTTGTATCTATAGTATATCATATATGAGTAAAAATTTAAAATATTATGCTACATTTGCCACGGTGTTAATGGAAAAATGTCACAATTCCAGGATACTGCACTGTAAAAAATAGTTTCTTAAAAATGAGCTAAACTGTTTCAAAATAGCTCCGAAACAATATATATTTAAATTTGAAAACCCATGTACTCATTTTTGAGTATATTGGCATGCTTAAAAATGGGGTTGATCAATAAGAATCCCAATATCATGTCAATGACATGTTAGTATACTCAAAATCGAGTACATGGGTTTTGAAATTTAAGTATAAGTTGTTTCGAAACTATTTTGAGACGGTTTAGCTCATTTTTAAGAAACCATTTTTAACAGTGTGCACATGCAATATTGCTACCACACATATTTGTTATTATTTTTTTCAAAAACTGCAGTCGCTTTTATTTCACTACTTATAAAACTGTAGATTGCTTATTGGCCCAAACTAATTTTATGGCAATTGTTCGAATCACTTCAAAGCTTACAATCATTCTCCTGCTTAAATAAAGGCTTCTAATTATAAAAAGAAATTTTATTCAAAACAGTTGAAACGCGATAATAACAGCAAAATTTATTTATTTCTCCTATTAATTTAACGATTAACGCTTGATCTGGTGATGTGATGACATGATTAATTTCATTGTTTATTGACAGTTTCCTTTACACACTCCTATATAGCTTGAAAAATCGAAATAAGTGTCAGTTTCTTCGATTTACTAAGACCCCAATTATTTAATTCAACTTTAAATTTCATTTCTTAGAGTGATGTATCGAACGTAAAACATATAAGTACAAATTCTAAAGAACGTAATAAACAGTGTCAAAAAAACTCATTGTTTGTGAAGCCGAATACTGGATGTATATGTGTACGGGCTGTTTATTTTTTATCTAACACTATTCAGAGACACCTGTAATTTAATGTAACTACCAAAATCGGCACCGACTTGGAGACTAAAATGGATATGGAAAGTAGGATTCTATGCATTACCAAAAAAAAAGTATTACCAAAAAAAAAAAAAAAAAAAAATTAAATAAACAAAAATACAGTGAAAGGTTATGCTTTATTCAGTAAATTCATTTATTTGGCGAAGAATTCGATCACATTCAATATGACAACATTCTGGTAAAATGTCACATATATTTGAGCTGGCTCACTTCAGCTGAGAATATTTTTCGAAGATATCGTCAAGATTTTATAGCCTAAATTACATGTGCTGTTATCACCTATTGAAACTTAAATTTGTATTTTTCTATCATATCCGTGTTTTATGCTATTTCTTGGTATGGTGCAACAGTACCATGTATGCTCCTATCGGTAATTTTTTGATCTAACCTTTTTCGTGTAATCCAACTTCTCGTAACATCATTAATCTCCGTACTAAGTTTGATGTCAATTCGGTTGTTAGATCGAGCTACAAGTGACTCTGAATAATGTCAGTTTAAAAGAAAACAACATGTATATATATTCAAGGTTCGCGAAAATCCCCACAACCCCTCCTATCTCGAAAATATTTCGAGGCCGGGCATCATGGGGAGATGGGCGCTAGAGAGGGCAACTTTAAAATTTCAAATAGGAAAGTACATTTTGTGATACATCCCAAGAAGCAGCTCTCCAAGACAACAAATTTGATACAAATAGTTTTGTTTTGCGATGATTATTAAAGATGATATATGAGTATAAATTCCACATTTCAAAATTTCAAAAATTCATGTTTCTGCTTTAATAATTATCTCAGGTTAACTATTTATATTTCTATTTATATTTCTTAAACTATTTATATCATATTTATTGTCTTGAAAAGACATTTCAGACATTTCCAAGGATGTACCACTATACATACCTTACCATTTAAAATTTTAATTCTGGTCTCTCTAGCGCCCCCCCCCCATAAACTCACCCCTTTTTTTTCTCCAAAAAAGGTGCTCTTCGAATTCATGAAACTTGTGTTTCGCAATTTTGTAAAATTTTGACGCATTTCCAAGATAGAAGGGGAAGGGAATGAGACTTTTTTTGAGTGGTAAAATAGAGGAATTTATACTCATGTACCTCCTTTAATAATAATCGCAGAAGAAATCTATCTATATCAAATTCATGGTCTTGAAGAGACGTTTCCAGGAATGTACTACAAGACATACCTACCTAATTAAAAATTTAAATTTCCCCTTCCTAGTGTTTCTTCTGGGGGGGCAGAGAGGCAAATATTGGACATTTTTATCTATTTGAATGTATTATAAAAAATGACTTTCCGGTCTCCCAAATACAAACACACAATGTGTAAAAAGAAAGAGAAAATCCAGAAAGAAACGTGTAGTATTATTACCAAGTTATTATAGATAATGTGATGGCTTAAAAAGCATTGGGCACTGCATCACGTGGAATTTGCAATACAGTGTGTTCCATTTCCAGTTTTCAATTATTTAAACCGTAACTGAAGCGAATTTGTTAATTGACAACCACTAATTGGAGCTCATGTAATGTTTGAAAGAATTTCGCTTTTAATAGCCGTGATAATTATGGCCAGCTTGGTTAGGTTTTTTGCAATCACTCACTCATTATTATAATCCACAGAAAAAATTACACGAGTGGCGATGCGGGGAGTAAAAACACCAATTAAGGCTTACATTCTATGTATATAATGCAGTACAATATCCCCCAAAAATGTTATTCCTTTGTGATTGTTTTTATCGCTGGAAGGTATGAAATTTCTAGTCGTTGTGAGATTGTCCTTGCAGTTTTGAACTTAAACTGCAATTAATTGTGAAATATAGCTTTTAATTATGGATCGTTTTTTTTTCTAACCCCTGTATATACATTTATATATTTTTTAGTAGTTCCATTTTAGCATTTAAAACTATTTATTTATTTAAAAAGTACCATTTGAAAAATGATTAAATGTTTTTTAGGCTACTAATATGATTTAAACAAAATTAATGTCCAATAATTTACAAATGATCACATTTAGCTGCAGAGTAATATATTATGCTATAGCCTTTGTAAATAAATATTACACAAAGGAATTCTTTAGAGATTTCTGTTCTAATCTCAGATTGCGCGTTAAATGAGGCGTTACAAAATAGATGGTGTTACAATTCGGGAGAAAAACTGATGATGTTGAAAGGAAGCAGATATCGTAGGAATTTGTGTAAAAAATATATGGAAAAAGGACACTTTGATGAATAATTTCCGGAAATGTATATATGAATTAAAAAACAGCAATACATCTATATTTTAGTATTTTTAATATTATTTAAAAATCTGTAACAGAATTTCTCCCATGCCAAAAAAATTCCAAATATTTAACTCGTTCAGTACTTTTATATGATAAGTTCAGTTTTTCAAAAATTTACTGTTTAAATAAATTTATATACAGTAAATATTTTTCTTAACATATACAGTATAAAAGGTACCGTTATGTGTCATTTTTTTTAAACTGAGTTTTTGCACAAAAAATACTAATTGAGTTCCTCTGAATCCGACAATGTTAGTTATTGGGCTGTGTGTGTTTGTATGTTTATGATCATAACCTGCATAACTTAAAAATATATATAAGCAGAATGGTTATACTAAATATTTCAAATCCATATGTCAAGGTTATGATACTTAAATTTTTTTGAGATTGGGTAATCAATTATGTGTAAGAATATACAAAGGAATTCAAATGCATTACGCCAATAAACGAAATTTCTCTTTGATACATTTTAATATCTATAGATTCCACAATAGATAGAAAAAGTCTACAAAATAATGTTTGACCTAATATATTCAAAATTTAAAAATACTATGAAACGTATTCCTTTTCTTCAAAAAGCTGCACAAAAGCAGTCGGATATATTATGGTTGTGGTGCAAAATGGCGTAAAATACATTTCAAGTTCTATCATGTGATTATTATTTTTGCTTTCTCTTACCCGTAAGGTTGAGAAAGTATTGTTTTAGGGTCAAGTTTCCGAACGAGAATTTTTTTTATATTTACACGTTTTCAGATCCCCTGAATTCGAAAATCATGTTTTTAGCGGTTGGTCTGTGTGTGTGTCAGTGTCTGTGTCTGTGTGTGCGAGTTATCAGCATATCTCAAGAACAAATAGTAGCAGAAATTGCAAACTCGGTATTCGAAATTATGTATCATATAGGGATGCTACACTATCTTTTCGTTGAGATGAAGCAAATATGGTTCGTGTACAGGGACACTCAAGAGTATTCAAATACATTACGTCTATGGGGGAAAGTGCAGGTAAGTACAGTTTAACATATATAGATTGCACTAAACCAAATGAAATGAATATAATTTTTTATATGCATAAATCATACCTCATGTAGAATATAGCAGGGAAATTATTCACTGTTCATTTACAGGGCTACACAATAGAACCAGATTATAGTGCAACAATAGCTGAAAATTGATGGAAGTGCATTTCAGGTTGTGTCGTATATTATTACTATAGGATTGTATTTAGGTGCACTATGTGGTTTGTACATTTTCTTCAAAAGATATACAGGGTTGTAAATATTTAAGCGATAACATTCTTTTTTATTGTTAGTGGAAGTGCTTTACTATAATATTTTACCATGTCCGGGAAAGCTGCTCAGGAATGGAAATGAACTCTTCATAGACATATGATAAATAATGTATGTTTTTAAGCTAAATATTCTTAGGTTGTATTTTGTGTATTTATACGTTTTAAAGTTTCCTGATTACCAAAGTAATGTTTTGCAGTGTTTGATTATTGTATGTGTCTCTTAGAGTTACTTAAATAGGAATAATTTCAGGAGATCCAAAAGTTGTATTTTCAAATTAATATAAATTTGTTGTTGGAAAAGTTTGTTCAAGACTGATAAGTTTCAAGAAATGCTGTATGTGAAAGTTGCCTGAATAATTTTAAGTGAACTTTTAATTTTAATAACAGATTTAAATTCTATATAAATGTAGGTTCAGTAATTAAACTGGGGTTGAGAGGGCTGTAGCCCACTCACACTGAACTAATTATCATATAAAACTCTTTCGAAGACTAATTTGAATTATTTTAACGTAGGTTTACATAACAGTACTCGTTATGTTACCTCTTAATCTCCAACCTGTATTTATAGTATTAAATTTCAGGGTAAAAGAAAGTCTTGTGAGTGATACACCAGATTACTCTTATTCCTCAAAATAAATAAGAATGGTGAATATTAATGATGGGCTGTGTTAAATATATCTTTTTGTGAGTGTAAAATTTATAAACAATATACAATTGGATTTAATATTACTAAAATAAATTTCAAATACGAAGATCTTAAAAATTATTTCAAAGAATTTCTAAACCAATAGTAACCTCAAATTTTAAGTGGATCAACAGACACCTCTCACACAATAAGTACACTAGAATTAAAATACAGTACTTACCTGTTATCTGAAAACTTTATTTGTAAAAATATATCCATATTAATGTAGGGTGAGAGAAAGTGTTATAAGTGTCACAATTTTTTATGTGAGGAAAATTTATTCTTTCGTCATAAATCAAGATCATGACACACGAGAAAATTTCGTATATTTTCTGCTATGAATTACCTCACGTTTCATATAATATGCTTCTTTTTTTGTTGTTGTTGTTGTTGTTGTCATTGAAAAAAACATTCACAAAAAGTAAGGGAGCAAATATTTCAAATTGTATGATTTGTTTTCGAGTAAACAAAAAACACGTTTCCATACGAAAACACATAATTCTTTTTGCTGTTAAAAATAGTAACTTATTTTAGATAAATGAGCAGAATTTAAAACTTAAATTGTTTCTTAAAAAATATAAGCACTTAAAGTTTATATCCTCAAAGTAAAAGCAGCCTTGATTTCACGACTTATATTTGCATACAGGGACACAAAAGTACAATCTTTTTAAGTATTCTCTTTATAAATGGAGCTATAAAGACTTTTTTTTTTTTTTTTTTTTTTGAGATTCTTTATTGTATAGGGTAAAACAAAATATATTTTTGTAGGCATGCTGTTTTTAGACAATGCACAGGGTTACACAAAATTATTGCATGCTAATTTTTTAAATAAAGATAAATAAAAAATATAGTTTTTGAGAAATTTTCCGTCATAATTGAAAACAATATGTATTTCAAGTTGTCATTACAGATGCAAAATGCATTAAAAGTTAAACCATATAACAGGAAAGTAGATTTAGAAAGTGGTTTTATAATTTATGCAAATCAAATGATTTTCCTTTCTCTTTTACACTTCTTAATAGAATATGCAACTTTGCGACAACACGAATGCGGGATAAAATATATATATATATATATATTGTAGTTTATAGGACCAAAATTCGCATATGTTTCGTTTTCGTTCCAATCGATTTTAGTCTTTAACGTCCTTGCTGATTTTATAGTCACTGTTTTTTATTCCTGTACCTAACAATATTTCTTCCTGTATTCCTTCTACACATTTGAATTTTTATGAAGCATTTTCCATTTTCAGGTCTAGAAAATTGGCGTGGAACTCATAACTGTATTCGTTTGAATACTTTCCTTACCTATAAAATAATTGGTTTAAGAAGCTCTTATATTTTTTTATTTTTTTTATTTATTGTGGTATAAACTCTGCGCCAAATTTTTATACCTGCATTTTAGAAAACACTAAAATTGTTGTTTATGGCCTCAATGTTTCTCATCTCTAAGGATCAGATATAACTTATATACTTTTTACACATTTTTATTAACCTCCGTCTAGAAGAGAGGAGTGATGTAAGTTTCAAGCCTTCGTCTGTCTGTGGTACTAAAACTTCTAAACAATAAGGCTGATATGAACGCAGTTTTTATTTATTACTAGCAGGTTTTGCCCGCTTCGCTGGTCACTATATTTAAAGAAAACTCTTTTCTATATAGCTTTATGAAAAAAAAGAAGAAAAAAATACTGAAATCGCTTAAAAGTTCGCTTTAGGTTCCGGTTACCTTCGGCAGCGATTTGTTCGTTCTCGCAGCCTCCGGTGCCTGTCCCTAATACCTGCGACAATGGCTTACCCGTGGGCTTCAATTTGGGTGCTTATCATATATAACAGTTTCGATACGGACAGTATCAAAACATTTGAAGTAGCCCTTTCATATTTGAATCCCGGTTGCATATGAACAACATTATATGTGATGTAAAAAATATTTGGTTTCACGTTATGTTCTACATTTATTTTATTTAATCGATCAACCATAAAATGACAGAAATTTCAAGCCAAATATAATATTACAATATCGCTACGTCGATTACTACGTCTATCGCATATTTTTTTTTTTTTTTTTGTGGTTATATATATTTCATGCTTAGTTAATAGTAGTTGATATATAGAAAAAATAAATTAATTGATATCTAAACCTGATCATGGTACAGATTTAATATAGCTCCCCTTGGCGACTTTTGCATTTTTGTCGCCATTTTAGACCAAAATATAATTTATGCGTTTATTGTTCCTATTTCTTTCTATCTTTTGTATATTTTGTTTCTTTTATCGATATTTTATAATTTAGTTATATTTTTGATGGTTAAGTGGCTTTAGGCATATTTTTGATGGCTTTAAGTGGTTGTCCTTGGCGAAAAATGTCCGATCTACTTCAGCGTCAAAATTTTAAAAAATGTCCAGAATTATCAATAAGTAAATACCTTTACTATAATGATGAATTAGCTTTTATGCCAAGCGTGATTCAACCGTGCGAAAAACAAAATCTGAAGTTGAGATGTATAAAAAATTGCTATGAAATAAAATTCAGATCATATTACTATTAATATTTTATTTTAGTTATAAAGACGTTATTTTCTCATTCACCAATTTAACATTTAGTAATTTTTATTTTTCGCGTGAAAGCATATTTCATTTTATGTTGAAAATAAATAAATAAATAATACATCGTAAACTTTTTTGGCAACAATTAAAAATTTAAATGGCTTATATATTAAGGAAATTACCAGTTTATTATTTTCATATTTTAATTAGTTTTAAAAAATCTAATCAAATTTCCGGTATAAATAGTAGCCTATGTCCTATTCCAGACTATTATCTACCTCTGTACCAAATTTCATTCAAATCCGTTTAGCCGTTGTGGCGTGATTGAGTTACGAACATCCATCCAAACTTTCGCATTTATAATATTAGTACAGATTTTTTTTTTTTTTTTTTTTTTTTTTAATTGCATAATAATCAGGATGGATATTAATTGTGTTTGATGAAAACTACTTTAAATATTATTTTAAAAATTAACTTAAATATGACTTTATTTTCACTGGATACTTTTTTCAAGACTTTGCATCGATATTTTAAAATTTGTAAGTTGAAATTCTTTCAATTTCCAAATTACGGTAGATAAAATCTATCAGTTGTCCCTTTTCAATCTTACATCAAAGCATATGTCAGTTTCTTTTCTTTTCTCTTTTCTTTTTTCTTTTTTCTTTTCTTTTCTTTTTTCTTTCTTTTTTTTTTTTTTTTTTTTGGACCATTAAAATTTTTTTAAAAAATCGCCAATTTTAAATCCGTTAAAAATTAGTTATAAATATTTATTACGTTTTCACTGTTCAAAAACCTCTAAACTCGATCGAAAATTAGAGATTTTATAAAGATTCTTTTTGTTAATTATTTAAAATGAGATTTTATTATTATTATTATTATTATTATTTTATCCCATTTTCCACCGATATTTTAAAATTTGCGAACAATCAACCTTTCAACTTTGAATTTATATTAAACTAGCAGACCCGGCCACGCGTTGCTGTGACTAAGTTATACGTTGAATTATACGGCTGTAAACTATTTAGTACAGTCAAATTATTATTTACGAACAAAGACGAAAACGTTGTAGCCGATGTAAAAACCCACAGGGTTGAGATTTGAAACTTAGGTCAAAATTTGGAAGCGATTGATAAAAATTTTCGTAGTGTTGATATTAAGCACAAATTAATTTTACTGTAGGGTCCTATAAATTTTAATGGAGAAGTGATATATATTATTTCTAATGCTACTTTGGATAAAATTGCTAAAATGACTAATACATAAATTAAATTCTATTAAAATTCTATTAAAATAAAAGTATAAAAGAAACAGACGATTTTAAAATCAATTTTTATGGAGGAGTGAAATATAATATATGCTATAATGGATAATTTTACTATAAAATGACCTCATCATTTTAAATATTTTAAAGAGGGCAACAGCTGTAGTTATAAAAAGGAAAACAATAAGGCTAAACCAGAAAAATAAGTAAATTTGATAAATATTTTAAAACTTTAAAATTGGAAATCTTATGAAATATTGGACATTTAAAGTAAATACATGTATAATTTTAAATAGAAAAAGATTTTGGAAAAGTTTAGTGTATTTTAACGAAGTGATGAGAAGTTTTTGAGTATGTTAAAATTTTAATAGTAAATTCAAGTTAATAAAGATGGGAAACATTGAGGATTAAGATAAGAATAATTATAAAAAAAAAAAAAAAAAAAAACTTTTTAGATACCATGCTTTTAAATTTTAATATACTAATAATATACTAATTAAAAGAAAAATGATAAATATTCTATCATAGTTTGAAGTCAAATTTGTTTTCAAATGTCTAAATAAAATATCTGATGAAAGATACTAATATTTTGCAGCGGAATAGATTTCATTTCTGTCATCCTTGGCGAAAAAAAAAGAATATCGCCAAATTATCTGGCGAAAATATTTAATTCCTTTCAAAAATCATGGTTATTTTAACAACTTATATTTAAAGAGTAATGAATAATATGAAACAATATTTCGTACAATACATATTACATGTCATACATACGTACAATGAATAATACATATTACATTTCGTACAATGCATACATCTGGCATGTATATTTTCGTGTTATGCTTTTGATCGCCAAATAATAATAATAATAATAAAAAAAGCCAAGGGCGACAGAGTTTTGAAATTTAAAATTAAAATTTTGTCAATTTGACAGCAAAATAATTCAATCTAACACCCGCGATAACTAATACATATCTATACCCAAATATAAGGATTAAAATCGGGAAATAAATTTCCTCGATTTTTAATAATTTCTTACAAAAAATCCAGTGGGCAATTAACATAGGAAATCTTTTTCTTGGCTGCACAGACGGTCAGTGAGTCACACTCATAGAATAATAATAAAGGAAGAAGGAGCATAAGTGTTTCTACATAAGCTGTTGTGTTGCCACAATAAACAGCGATATTATTATTATTCTATGGCCCTACTTTAAGGTTTTGAGTAGCAAAAGTAGCATTTGCTGGCATTTCACTAGAAGGGGTTTGTAAGCATTAAGAGTATTGCCGTGCTCCTTCTTCTTATTATTATTCTATGGTCACACTTCGCTTGCGTATAGAACTCATAGATATAGTATAGCATATATAGAATAGAGTGATCATTGGGGAGAAAAAAGATATTCTTTTTCATTTGGGAAAAGACGACGTTTTTACCAAAATATGGCCGTCTTTCCCCGAGTGAATACACACGGGAATACATACTAATATTTTAGCAAATAAAATTTATGAATAATTTATTTGCTAAAGGGGAATGGAAGACTCCAGATACAGTTTCAAATTCATATTTCTTTCTTTTCCTTTTTTTTTTTTTTCAATACCACTTAATAGCTGTTTCCAAAGCTGTTATTATTACTATTTTTTTTTTCGGCATCAAAAATCTTTGTACGATAACATGGGGAAGAGAGATCTATATATATTACTATATCTATGATAGAACTACATTAGCACTTTATCAATGTGTATAAAATCTTTAAATTGATTATGACGTCAATTTTCGTGAGATGCATAATTTAACTTTTTATAATTTTTTAACGTTCACGTTTGATTAAATGTATTTATTTTTATGTCAAAAGAAAATGAACTCGTTTTTTTTTTTTTTTTTTTTTTTTTTTTTTTTTTTGGCAACAATTAAATTAATGGAACTCACAGATATTTTGGGGCAACTTTAATAAAGGTCTATAATTAACAAATAATTGCAATAAAACAATATTGTGACAATAAATTGAGATAAAAACTATCCTATCTCTCAAGTTGGACCAAACTGCACACAGTGTGCAAAATTTCATTAAAATCGGTTCCTTAATTTAGGAGTTTACCCCGGACAAACATCGTGACACGTAATTTATATATATATACAGACTAGCTGACCCGTCCGGCTTCGCACTGATGAACAAATTTTAGTTAAAGATGGATTGATATGTAAAAAATCAAGAAATATATCAGTTTATATGTTATAGTCAGGCAATATTATTAACTGGAAAGTCAAAATATAATTTTACAATTATTTTTTTTAATTAGTTGTTAAATGTTGGCAATTTTTACTTAATGCTATTTATTTATTTATTTCATAAAAAGAAACATTTCTTTACTCATGAATAAAAAATATTGAAAAATAAACCTATGACATGAAAATGTTTTTGATAAAATTGACGTCATAATAGCTTTAATTATTATTTATTTTTTCATTTCGCAAATATATTTAATTTTTTCCATAATTGATTATTATTTTAATAATGTATATTAAAGGAGAAATCAATAATATGAAACAATATTCGTACAATATATACTATTACAGAATCTGGTGTGAAACAACCACACGACTTCCATTACCCACTATTACACGTAATATATACAATTTTTTGGAGATATTACTTGCATTTTTTGAGATTTTCGAGTAAGAGAAACTTGATACACGTATAAAGACACATACAACAGAGTTTGCATAGCGAGGTAAAAAATAAGGGGAAAAAAATAGATAGTTATTTTTTTAAACACGAATTTCCGAGATCTAAAACTGAACTACCTAATCAGGATGACCGTTAATATTCCTGTAATAAGCACGTAATACTTGAGAAAGGTTATCTAAATTGGATTAAAGAAAAAAATTTCAAGAATACGTTAGAGCCGTTTTTGAGATACCAACTTTTACCAAAACTTAACATACTCAATTATTGACCTAAAAACAATAATTACATACAAAAGGATATTTAATAGGAAGTTAACATGGCGAGTTTGAAAAAAATCCGTACAGGCGTTTTTAAAGGAACGTACTTGCGAAGTCTGAAATTGAGCTGTTTATAGAGGACGCCTATCAATTTTCGTGAACTAAGCAACTTTTCAATCGAAAGGGCATCTAATATATTATTTATATAGCAACTTTGAAGAAAATCATTAGAGGTGTTTTTGAATATGG
This sequence comes from Salticus scenicus, assembly GCA_963930645.1. Lineage (NCBI taxonomy): Eukaryota > Metazoa > Arthropoda > Arachnida > Araneae > Salticidae > Salticus > Salticus scenicus. Next base: position 197,093,591 of record OZ005653.1, read on the forward strand.
GCTTAGGGTCCCATTTCTGGTTTTCGATGACCCAATTCCGGTTTTTCAATTTTCACGAAAATTTGGAAAATTTATCTGTACACCAGACCTGAATCACTTGTGAAGTTTAGTAGTTCTATTTTTATTAGTTTTGGAGATATGACAGCCAGAAGATTACACACACACGTGCACATATACACACACACTGACCAATTGCCAAAACCTATACAATACTTTCACTACCTACGGTAGTAGGGTAATTGAAGTAAACACATACATCTCGTATTTACTACGATAATATACAGATTTTCGTATTACGTTTTCGATCGCCAAATACAAAAATCGCCAATGACGATAGATATCAAATCTATGCTTTGTTTTCAATTAAAATATTGAAAATTTTAATTAAAAATTTATTTTACCAAAATTTATTATAGCTTCTAGCACTTAGAGAGAGACAGTGTAACTTTTGATTATTGAAAGAAAAAAAAAAAAAAAGCAATCGGCTTTTTAGTTCTAGCGATCGTTCTCTACATATGCATATAAACCTTTCTTTTTTTTATATTACTATAGCTATAGAGCATAGGTATATTAAATAGGTTTCCAGTCAACATAATGTAACTCAAATAATTAAATGCTATTTACATTTCAGTAATGGCTGTATGCGCTATGTATATTGAGCTACTTGCCATAACTGTTAGTTGCTAAAAATAGTCGCCAAATAAATTTAAACATCTCAATACGCAAGCGAAGTATGACATCACTGACCGCCCGTGGATGCAAGAAAAAGATTTTCCATGTTAATCGTTCATTGGATTTTTTTCTTTTTTTTTTTTTTTTTTAATTAAAATTCTAGAAGAATTATTTCCCGATTTTAATCCTCATATTTGGGTATAGATATGTATTAGTTATTGTATGCATGCGTTAGATTGAGTTATTTTGCTGTCAAATTGACAAAATTTTAATTTTAAATTTCAAAACTGTCACCCTTGGCGTTTTTTGTATTTGGCGATCAAAAACGTAATACGAAAATATACATGCCAGATGTATATTTTCGTAATATGTATTGTACGAAATATTGTTTCATATTATTCGTTACACTCTTAATGTAAGTTTTTAAAATAACCATGATTTTTGAAAGGAATTGAATTATATTCGCCAGATAATTTGGCGATTTTTTTTTTCTGCCAAGGATGACGGATATCAAATCTATTCCGCTGCAACATATTAGTATATTATATCAGATACTTTATTTAGACATTTGAAAACAAATTTGACTTCAAATTATGATAGAATATTTATCCTTTCCCTTTTAATTAGTTTATTAGTTGGATGTTTATTGTGTAAATATCATCCTTTGAAATGAAATGTTTATGTTTTCAATCGAATATGGAAATTTGCCGTTTTTTTTTTCTAGAGTTTTGAAATTTAAAATTCCAATTTTATCAATTTTACAACAAAAACAATTTAATCTAACGGATGCACATGATAACTAATACATATCTATATCCAAATATGGGGATTAAAATGGGGAAATAATTTTCCTCGATCTTTATTATTTTTTTACAAAAAATCCAGTTCACTTTTTATATTATTGTTCGCGTGAAAATATATTTTATTAAATGTCTAAAAATAAATTAATTCGTAAATCTTTTTGGCAACAATTATAAATTAAAATAAATAATATTATAAAATAGAATTTCTTATTTTATTTTATTTTATTTATTTATTTATTTTTAAATTCCAATTTCGTTTACACAATATTACTCCGTGGTTTACACACATCAGTTTAAACCACGGAGTAATAAAGACTCCGTGGTTTAAACATTGATGCTTAGATATTATATCATATCATATCAAATTAAATTATTAGAAAAATAAACACTTTTAATTCTATAATGACGTCAGATTTAACGTGTAAGTTTAACAATTAAAAAAGCTTTATATGAATTTCAATTTAATGCACGTGGAAATATATTTCTTTTCTTTTCACGTCAAGATATTTTAAAAACGAAATGAATATGTAAATGTTTCTTTTATGTTGGCAGCAGCTAATTTTTTTAATATTTCATTATTTCCATTTCTATTACGGCTTCTATGGGGATTTTAATTAAAATGCTCAGATTTTAAACTAAAATTTATTTTATCAAAATTAAATATAGCCTATAACAATATGGCATACTGTAGCTTTCGGTCAGTGAAAGAAGTTTTTAAATCGGTTCAGTAGTTTCAGAGATTACCCTCCACAAACAAACAATTTTTTGCGCTTTATATAATGATATAGATGATAAACCTTTATTATTTTTATTATTATTATTATTATTATTATTATTATTATTAAAAATAATTGCAATTTTTTAACCGATTTTTGCAAAATTAAAAAATTGTCACTATACGTTCACAGACAAAAAATAATAAATTCAATTGTCAATTAAATATTTACAAATTCGAGGCTATATTGACAAATTCGTTGATATTTCAAAATTTGCGAGCTCGTTCTAGTAAAAATTACAGATTTCATAGAAGAATAACATTTAATAAAATTCAAGTTCAGGATTTGTTATAAGGCAAGCTTAACACTCATTGTACAAGGTATAATTCCTTCTGTAGATGATGCAAGATTTATAACGACTTTTCGGGCTAATGATAAGGTTGTCAAAAACTGTCGCGTCATTTTATCTTATTCATCTGAAAAGCACAAATCGCATTGATGCATTATTGGCAGCTTGTCACCTGCAGTTAACCCTCCTGCTATCAAAATTTCTTTGTTGCACCGAATGCCAATGGGGTCAAATTTGACTCAAATAGAATTTTTACATTATTTGTGTATATATACTTATGTTGGAAAACGCAATAAACGGTTAATTTAATCACTCTAAATTAGAAAATGATATATTTATGCTTTTAGAGAGCATTTTAGATATGGAAAATTATTAACATGAAATTTTCTTTTTGGAATTTTGTAGTCCCATCTTTTTTTTTTTTTTTAATTTATGTTCACAATATTATGGACAAAAATACAGATGTATAATGTATTATATGAACAACATTTCTTGCACACCTACATGGGGATTTATTTGCACGAATGATTATTTAGATTTAAATTTATATTGGAACTACTAGCGACTTTTGTTGTCTTTCATTGAACATATTGGAATGTAATTCATTAAAATTTAAATATAAAACTTGTGATTGAAGAAATTACACATATTAATCATTTATCAGTGTTTTAGATTACAAAATTTGAAATACAGTTGTTGCTTGTGTCATAATTACATACATATTTCTGACGAAGTGAAGAAATAGTTGAATGACTTTTGCAAACAAAAATTGAGCATTTACATACAAATGTCACAACATTTTACATAAAAATGCACTTCTCACGCTTTTTGCTTTTAGTAATCCACTAGTATGCCCTGCATGACGCTGAATTTAAAATATCGGAAGGTTTCTCAAAAATCTTTCTGAACTAAACATTTACCTAGCTTCAAAAGAAATAGACATTTTTTAAAATTGTATTATTTTTCCCAATTAAAATTCAGATATATCCAAACAACTAAATTATTCAAGGCATTCACGTGTAAAATATTATTAAAGATAGTTATGGTCAATCTTTTGGATATTCTTTAACATATATGAATTCTTTTGTCAGTTCTGTTGACACTGGAATAATCTTTTATGATAACTGGTAATTATTTTTCAGTGATTTCATATTCTGTAGGAAAAAAGCACAAAACTTAGTATATTCACATTCTTTTCTTAATTTGTGCAATAAGATATAATTATTTTTGATATTTTAAATCTAAAAAAAATGATAAATAGTCTTTCTCTTCCCTAGTAGTTATAAACGATTAGTGTAATTCTAAAAGAATTACAATTCACAAAACTATCAGCTCTTTTCTTCTACATTTTTACAAGACACAAATTTGTAAAAAAAAAAAGTTATCTGCAGTGATACTTCTCTCTATTATTTTCATATCATTACACCATACATAAATTTATTCTATCCCAATGTTTTAATTTCCTACCTGCATTTTTCGTTTTCTTTTAAAAACTTGCATATTAGATATATTAAAGCACTGATATTACAAAAAGCTCAGATTTTTAAACTACACTTTGCTTGTTAGGAAATATATTGGCGAAAAAAATGTCTCCTTTTAAATGTCACTAATTGTTCATCAATTGTACCATTTTTATAAGAAATATATGGATCTTGTAAATTTTCATTCCAAGAAAAAACGTGTTTATCGATGGTGAAATTTTATCATCAAATGTTTTGACGTCTGAAACCAAGCATCATCAAATCATATGCAACGCAAAATTTGTGAGCATCTGCTTCTAGATATACATATATTGGAAAATAGAGGAAATTTTCATGTTATAACTACACATATATTTATTATACAATTTGTAGATTTCAGCAAGAATCAATAGTCTAAATAAACATTCTTACTGTTTTAAAGTTTTTTTTAAACAATTTCTATACGCATTTTTTTTTAATTCATTTAACTATTTGTTTATAACTTGCAATATATGAGGTTTTATAAAATATTCAAATGCGGGTAGTATAATATTCTCATTTCTCATAACTTGTAGGGTATGTAGCTAACGATATCAGACTTCAGTTTGAATATTTCTAGAATATCTCTCAGTAGAATGCCATAGCATAATTATTGTTTAGCTTTCGACCTACGAACACAAAATATGCTCAAATGTAATTTTAGTTTATACTCAAGTAAAATAAAAATTGTGTTTTTTATAGAAGAAATTGTTGAACATTATATATTTAAATTTGTTGTATTTTATAAGAAAAATTATGCCTTTTGTACATCTTTGTTAAAAAAATTAATAGTGTAAAAATGAATCGTTTAATAATATTTTAACATTAATTAATAAATAGTAGGTAGTGAACGTCAAACTGTCGTTGGGGTTATATTATACCCCATGGTAGCAGAAGGATTAAATGACTTTCAAAAACATTCCAAATGTGTTTTAATATAAGATAACACGAGTTCGAATATATATGGTAAGTATGATATTTTTTCCCCCTATCTTGCGATGCAGATATTTATTTTCAAGTTTTGTCTGCATTAAATACAGCATCAATAATATTCTGAGTCATGTTTTACACACTAGCACATATTACACAATGTTCATTTCAAAACCGCTTTGAGTTTTCAGTTCTATTTTGCGCTTTAAAAAGTTATTGTAAAGTATAAAAATTAAATCGTTTAATATATCTGTTTTAATCATTCTACTGTTTATTAATTCTAAACTTTTAATTCTGCAATTCCCTGCAATTTTTTGTGTGATTATTCTAAAAAAGAAAATTATTTATATCTTGCAAAAAATATTCTCATGGGAATAAAATTAACCACTTTCTTATAGAAATGGTATAAATTCTATTAATATGCACTATTCAGCATACTTAAAGTCTTTTGCTGAATGGTTTTGATATAGTTAAAAAGGACAGAAATTCGAAAAGAAGTTAATGCGATATAATTATCTCGTCTTTAGTTTACAAGAGAAATTCTGAAATGAAAATTTAATTTTCCCTTAATGCAAAGAAAATGCATTATTAAAAGCTTTATTTAGGTTTCTACAATAATTCATCTCTGTCTTTTCAAAAGGCTAATGAAGTCTACCCATGCGATTGCTTCTAATGCTGCGTTGATCATCAAGTAATGTAGTTTTAGTTGCTAAAAGTGAGTTGGATGAAATTTAATCTGACCTTTAATTCATTTCTACAGTTTTTTTCTTTTTTTTTCTGTCTGAAAAGTTTTATTTGTTATAGGAATGATAAGTTTTATCTAACTTAACTTGCTGTTAATTGTTACTGCGAAAATTCTCAATGTTAGTGTTATGATCTTTATCGTTATTTTTATTAAAAAGTAGAAATTATGTTTACACGATTTTTCTTTTTTTTAATGTAAAGGCGTTACATAACTTGACTGAAAATCATTCTACTTAACGTTACAGCACATAATACGATGTGTGTATGTGTGTGTGCATATTTTTGCAATGTAAAAGGAAATAACATGTGTCAGTGTAAATGAAATTTTCCTTCGTGTTTTCAATTACATTTTACTTCAATTTATAATTAGTTTAATTTTTTTTCGAATACAGTTAAAATTAAAAATAAAATAAAAACACTGAATTAATAAGATTCAATACTTTTCGTGCGAAATACAGATGAATTTAAAATAATACTTCTATAATAGTTTTAGAGTAAGAATGTTCAAAACATACCATTCTTCAAAAAGTAACCAATGATAAATTGAAATATAATTTAAAACAAAAAATGTGAGTTCTTTCCAATTACATGACAGTTTAATTTATTTAATTTACATATGATCATTAATCACGGTAACTGCACGTATTTAATATATTTTTAATGTTAAACAAAATGTTTGCAATTAAATCCTCTGTTCCAAATTTGCTTTTTTATCAAAAATTTTCAATGAGTAGTATATGGATGTAAACATAAAACTGTACTTTATATATATATATATATATATATATATATATATAAAGCTTTATAAGGACAAAGAAATTGTTCAATTTAAAATATTTTTAAAATTCTTTTTAAATTTTGTCTCTAAGGTAGAGATTTACTTTAAAATGTAATGTAATGGGCATATTAAAACTTGCAAATGCAAGTGTCTAAAATTTCGGAAGAAGTTTGTCAGTAGTGCATGGATTAATTTTAAGACACTTTTCTTTCTTTCTTTTTTTTTTTTTTTTCAAATATTTGAAGAGTTGAAAATACTTTCTTTCGCAACATATTTTTTGGTTAATCAACCATTACTCACTTCTTAGATAAATCCTTCCGCAAATTTAAAA